>PVKE010009003.1:0-46041 GCA_004027555.1 Craseonycteris thonglongyai | reverse complement strand
TCTTTAGATGTAAAATCCTTAAAAACCATACGAATGAAAACAAGTAATTGTGCTGTATCACTTATATCTGTCGATTCATCACACTGAAGGGAAAAACAAGAACATCTATTAATATCATTATATAACTGCTCTTTTACATTCCCACTCATCCTTTCAATTCGTCGCATCACTGTGTTTCGAGACAATTGTAGATCTTGAACTGCAGCAATAATTTCACTCTTGTTCTTAAAATCATTAAAATGTGAATCTGACATTTCCAGAAAGATTTCCTTTAGAAATTCACTGTCAGAAAATGGCTTACATTGTTTTGCTAAGAGATAGCTTACTTTGAATGATGCAGTAATTACTGCTTGTGACTTCAACCTTGGCTTTTTAAAAACGCTTTGTTGATTTGTTAATTGAGTTTTAAGATCCCTAACTTTATGTTTTCTCAGTTCAGAATTTGGTGGATAATCTGTTTGATACTTGTTATGTAAAGCTAAAAAATGTCTGTCCAGATTCCCCTTTTTAGCAATGGCTACCGAGGTAAGGCATATTAAACAACAACATTTATCATTCACCATTGTAAAAAAGTAATCAAGTTCCCATTCTTCATTGAAGTGATAAGTGTTCGATTTTTTCGGTTTACTTCTCATGTTCATGGGTATAGTAGAATGCAAAGAAATATGACAATTTAAAGAATAAATATTGAATTAAATATTTTCCTAGAAAATTCAAAAACTCATGAACTGCGGCAATTATCTCCGTTACATTGAGAGAAGTAATAACAATACTGCATATTACGATCGGGGACAACAATACAAGTATATTAAAATCTAATATAGATATATTCAAATTTACAAGAAGTATGTTAAAGTTACAATATATTTATTATGGCTCACAATACTGACTTCTTAATTTAAATGGAATTATTGTTATTCCTAATATATTTGTAATACTGTCCCTTATTTTTCTCTCAGTGTAATGACCGCAGTTTAGAGATCTGCCGAGAATGCTCACTTATCAAGTAAATAGGTAAGAAAAGCAATTTAATTTAAAACAAAGAAAAGGTACTTACATTTTAAACAGAAGAAAAATTGAAACTCAACGTGGTCACCGAGGATAAATAATATTGATTGATAATAATACTGCTAATACAAAAGAAAAGAAGCTACCGTATGACACTATCAAATATTCAAGCTAACTGACTGTGTTCTTCGATGAGTCGAGTGGTAACTGTTGCGTTCACGCGTTGCGTCGGGTGACAAGTGTAACACATAAGTCAAAATGTATTGTCTGGGTGGGCGGAGATCATAGTGTCAGGCTGTCAGAATTCTAGGAATTTATGACCTTGGCAAATTCCCAGAATGCATTAAACTATTGCTAGAAAGTTTTGTCTTCTACAATTGCTTCAAAGTCCATGGTACACGGAATTCCACCCCAGACATTGTGAGCAATTGACGATCGACCAAAATTGGCCTCGCGATAGACTGGTCGACCGCGATCGACTTGTTGGCCACCCCTGATATATGACATGCCAAGTACCATTCTAAGTGTTTTGCTTATATTAACTCCATCTTCACAATAAGCCAATGACCAAGATACCATGTTTTTCTTTAATTTTATAAATGAGAAAACTGAAGGACATAGTTCAGGAACTTTATAAGGCCAAGTAATGGTCAAATGATATGTACAATATTCAAGCTCAGAGAGTCTGAGTCCAGGACCACACACCCATCCACTTAACGACTCTGCCTGTGATGTGGGATGCTCTGAAGAGCCTTGGAGACAGCTATCAAATAATAACCCAGCCCTATTTACTGTAATAAGAGTATTAGGTGCATGATTGAATTCTACACGCAACACTTATAAACTGTAATCAGAATAGCTCATTACGACATCCTCCTGGTATCTGAGTTTATTGGGTAATTGGGCTGGCTCTCAAGAAGAGCTCATTAATACCCATATCCCTTTTTCATGTGAGATTGTGGATACTAGTAAAATATTTAAAAAGGGCAATTGGGTCCAGGAGGGGGCCAAGTTTTGTTGGCTCCATCTGCCCTCTTCCTCCCATTGGCAGCTCCCGTCAGAAACCCCACAACTCTAACAAGCAGAGTCTAAAAATCATGACTTTAAACCAAAGCCTAAGGTCAGGCTTCTTAGAGCCAGGTAAAGTGGGTGTCACTGGCAGATACTCTCACACAGAGACGTTTGACCTTCCTGGTTGAATTCCATCTGCTCCCCAAGCTCACCTGGACCCCACTTCTGTTTGCCAGGTTGTGCTCTATTATCTTGTCTGAGGTTTGCCCATATAGGTTCTTGCCCAAATGCCTAGGGGCCTCATTCCTCCCCTCAGGCCATTTGTATGTCCCCAGTGACTAGGCACATGATTGTGCTATGACAGTGAAAAGCTGAGTGTAGTGGCCCAGGGTCATCCCGGGTCACCTAAAATCATATGCCCCTACCCCTCAGACACATAAAGGGAAAGATGGCAGGGAGCACTCCTGGGTAGCCCCTACCTGGGCTGCTGGCTGGTAGCTGGCAGGTCCGCAGGTGTCCAGGGCTCACAGGGTCCTCTCAGGTCAGGATAGAAAGTGTACTTCTGTGAGGCTTTGGCTACTTCAACCCAATCATAGTCAGAGAATGGACTATCCACAACTATGTATCTCCTTATTATCTGTTGCGTTATCTTTAACTGCATTTACTTTGGCACCTTCTGACAAATCAAGAACTACAAATGCTTACTATCATGTCTTTAAGTGAAGTATGGAGCCTGCCTAAAGATTCCTGATCACCAGTTCAAAGTGCTGCCCATGACATACCCTGGATTCAAATGGGAGGGTTGGATATGACTCCTCCAGCATGGTTAAAACAGTTCAGCTCAGGGGAAGCCAGGATGGCTCAGCGGGTTAAGCACTCACTTTGCAGCCCTGGGGACCAAGGATCAAGTCTCAACCCTGGCCCAGGAGGACCCATATGCTGAACTGGGGTGTGCTTCCCATACTCAGGAGGTCCCCAGTTTGGTTCTCGATCCCCGGGTTGGCCCCTGGCTTGAAAGGGCATGCTTCCCATGCAGGAGGCCCACAGCCCAGTTCCTGCCCTGCATGGCCCCCTTCCACCTGTGTGGAACAAAACCATGTCAAACACTGATGATGTACAAGTATGGAGACTGCTCTGGGCTCTCCCCCTTCTCTCTTTCTCTGAAAAAAAAAAAAAAAAAATTAAATTAATTAAAAACTTTTAAAAAATACAAAAAAAAAACCCAACAAAAAATAACAGTTCAGCTCAGTATGGTGCAAATTTAAGAACACTCACAACATATATCTATACTCCAATTCTGTTTAGCAACAGAAAATGAAAATCGCAAATCTTTTTTTTGCATAATTTATTTCAAGTGTCTTGAATCAAAGTCTCCCTACAGCCTCAAGGCACCTCAGACTGGGAGAACAGCCAGGTCATTTTGTAGATGGCAGAGCAAAGGGAAGTCAGTATCAAACCTAAAGATCTCAGTCTCCTGTCCTACCTGGATCCTAAGTGCCAGGTAGCTCTCTGTATTACCATAACAATGTACATTGTAGGTCACTAAAGAGCCTCTGGCACTTTAGATAGATTCCAGATTCCAGAAACTGGTTTTACCTGCCAGCAACTATACATTTTGGTACAAAATCTTCATTTTCCTTCTAATGACACACTGTACAAAAGTACTGTGATTTGACTTTCTTCTTGCCAGACAGAGATGATCACAGAATCATGGAAAAAGAAGCTGTGGTCTTTTTCTTTCACTTAAACTGAAAATTAGGTAATACAAATTTAGAATCAAAAGCAACTTATCATCCCATTATGTTTACAGGAATAATTTCTTTTCAAAGATTGGCATCTTCCCTAATGGGACCTTCCTTTTTACTACTTCCTCTGATAACCATAAAAAAGAAGCCAGCAAAAGCAATCATATATAAAATATATATGTATTTAACTCATGCTTATTTTTTAATTCAGAAAAGTATACATTTTAAGCAGATACGACAAAAGTAAATTCCACTGTTTCGGTAATCATTTCCTTGACTTTTCAACCCATTGACTTAAATTGGACCAGTTGGAGGAGTCTGTTCATAATCACACAATATAGAAAATCCTGAAATGAAGAGGATCAATTTGAAGACACTTATACGCAGCCACATAGGGGGTTCAGAACACTTGCAATCTCAAAAAGAAAAAAAAAAAGTTTGGAGAACAGGGTTAAAGAAACTGTCATTATTCACACAGAAGTGAACAGAGGCTTTTCAGGAAGGGCATCATTCATTCATTCACTTACTCATTCATTAAACAAATAGTCATTGAACACTCTGCATGTGTCAGGAACTGTCCCAGGCACCTGGCTATGTCAGAGGACAACCCAGCTAAAGATCCTTATTCTAGTTCAGTTAATAGTCTCACAGGAGGAGACACAAATAAAAAAGGCATAGTATAAAATGTATATTTTGGAAGGTAAAAAAATGCCAGAGTAATAGAAAAGCATATTAGAGCAGGGTGGAAAGTATGAGTGCTACGTGGGGTGAGTTGCAATTTTAAACAAGGTAGGTAGTGTAGAAATGACAAAATGACACTGAAGCAGAGAACTAATGGCATGGAGAACCAGACAAGGGGATAGGCATAAAAGAATATTTGGGCAAATGGAACAGCCAATGCAAAGACCCAGTGGTGGATGGGTAAGGCTTCCCATCTCTAGTGAGATCAGAACACAAAGAAATGACTTGATTTGTAATGTGATTGGAGCCAGAGTGCTCATATCATGAAAAAGGGTGTGAAAACTTGTCCGGGCCATCTGTTAAGAATAGAAAAGGACTCTAAGTTGTTCGTAAAGAAATTGGTAGGAGAGAGGGCTGGATATGACAACTCAAGGTCCTCCCCTGCCTCAGAGACACAGCCATTCACACCAGGAGCAATATAAGGCTAAAGAGCAAGACTGCTTTTCCTACAGCTGTAGTGCTATAAAGATTTCTGGAGCAGAGGCAGGACTAGAAAGGTCATGGGAGCAAGTGTGGAGATGTTAGGATTCTGCTAAGGTGCTTTCCATGCATCTACAGAAACAAAAGCCTTCTGACCAGTATGATCACAGCAAAGTCATAGGACCACAGTGTAGAAGCCTATCAATGACCAAGTCTTCAGTAAGGCCACTGCCCAACAAGGAAACCAGATGTCCCTGCTCCTCATGGACAGCTCATGTTTCTATAGCAACAAGGGCCCCTATTTTCATGGCTTTTGCTTCTTCCTTTAATAGATAACCAGTCATTTAGGAGCTGAATCTCCTCCCCATTCAGAAGAATGAAGAGTCTGGAATGGAGGAAGAGAAACTCATGACATGTTTCTAATACAAACTGGAGATTAAATGGTCATAGGCAGGATGCTAACTGAGAGGGCATTGTGCTAAAGCTAGATGTTCCTGCTGACATTTCCTTTTATTTAGATGAAGACACATACCCTTCAATTGCTACATTGCAAATAAATTTGGCCTGAATTTACATAAAATGGAAGGGCATAGGATACACTAAGGACACAGGCTGGTATTTTTCTCCACACAGGAATCTTCAAAGTCTCTCCATGTGATCCTCTACTTCTCTGACTTGAAGGGTCTCCAAAGGCCCAGCAGCCACATTTCTAAGGCTGACCCTTAGCAACTCTCTGAAGTGTGCCCCATTTGCTCTCATTATTATTGTCTAGTAGCCCATCGCTCATCCACCTACTGCCTGGTCCCGCTGCCACCACGCAGACTCACAAGAAAGGAAGTGATGGAACTGGTAGGACAAAACTCATGCTCTCTACCTGTTCCCTTCCCCAAGGGAATAAGCATGACAAAGAAGACCAGAAGCTCACCTGGGAAGGTAGCTAGGTATTCTGTAGAGGAGTCCATGTGTTTGTGAGAAGATGTGTAAATGTGGGTGGTAAGAGAACTAACCCTTGAGGCAGCAAGAGGAAAATAGAAAGGGAGAACATGGGACCACCTAACTTCATACACTATGTGAAGACAGCGCTGCCTATGCACAGAAGATATGGAGATATTTGGGGCTATGTGGAGAAGCTGCTGATATGAAGAGAACAGGAGGAATCTGGTGACTAGAGAGCTGTTCACACTGGGGTTGACTACCTTGTGAGATTATAAACACTCCATGACTCAAAGTTTTTAGAGATGAGATCACTTCACCTCTCAAGACTTTCATAAAGGTTTCTTATTTTTATTTTTTTTAAATTGACTAGGTGGATTTTTGCATGAGGCAAAAAACAAACAAATTTCTGCTTCATCCTCTCCCATCCACTCATACAGTTCCCTTAAGCCCTAGTTCTTTCAATGCTACCTTATTCTGTTTCTGGTCCTTTTCTGATTGATGTCACCTTAAATACATTATGTGCATAATATATAAAATATAATGAATATGTACAATTATATAAGTATACTGTAGGCATTATAACAAAGAGCCCATTGTTATATGAGAGATGCTATATTAATTCCAGCGATTCTGTCTTTAAAATAAATCTTCCCAAATAGTAAACAATGGGATGTAGAAAGGATTAATTTGTCTTCTCAGTTCCAAATTGGAGAAGATACAGTACTTATTCCATTTCTTAATAACATATAAATTTACATGATAAAAACTGACCTAAAATTATCTAAGGTAAAAGTAGTATCAAATGAAATCTGAACACTATGGAATTTAAAAATAGATTTTTACAATAACTGTGACACCCTGAAAAATCCTTAAATTCTCTTGAATTAAGAATAAAAGCATCTGTGTGTGTGTGTGTGTGTGTTTCCGTTTCCATTGAGTACAATGCTATGGTGATGTTAGATCCCTCAAGCTACTTATCTACATATGAAGAGAAGACTAAAGACAGGTTCATCTTTTATTAAAGGTAAAGGCCATTTCAGGAGCCAAGAACCATTCAATTTGTAAAGGGTATCCCAAAATTCACGCAAGATTTGAATTTTGCATCATTTGTGTGGTAAAGTGTAGCCAACGAAAAAAATGGACTGCATGACAGCTGACAGTTCAGGGTTATTAAAAATGGAGCGCTACATGAAAGAACAATGCGTTTTCATTGTTCAGCAATGAAAATTTACAGTTTTTAATTATAAACCTGTGTTTTCCATTAAAATTACTTCTTGCGTGAATTTTGGGACACCCTTTTTAGCTATAGGAGTCTCCCTCTTCCCCACAGCCCTACATGCTTTCAATGCCTGCCTTGTGCTCATCTCCAGCATTCAGGCCCCAAAGCCTCTACAAGTTCTACTGTCAACGAAGACATTCTGACTCTGGGAAGCAGAGTGGTCAACACTTAGAATTCTATCCTTAGACCTTACAGGCCTCACTGGCTTCCAATCTTCCTGTAAGATTATATACATATATATACTCCTCAATTATGGGGCAAAATTGAATATTTCCTGTATTTCAAATAGATCTGGATGCTGCTGAACATACATGAAACAATAGATGGAGGCATACAAGTCAAATTACTGAGGAAATCAAGTCAGGCAAACCTTACACTACTGTGAGAAAATTATTTGTTTTCCATTTGACAATTAGCACAATCATTTAGAACCAAAATAATTTATACTGTTAAATTAAATAATGTTCAGAGTTTTTAAACTTAGCGATATAATGAAGTTAATTCCTCCACTCACTATGGTACTGTGGAGTATACTGAGAACACAGGAGACAACAGAAGGCTGTTTCTCTGAGCCCCCAAAGCACAATGATTTGCCAATTATTCACATAATTACTTATCCTCTTCTCATTTGTGAAATTTGATGTTATCATATTTTAAAAGTTCTTTTTCAGATAATTTCACAATGTTGGATCATTCTCAAGATAAATGTTCCAAAATTCATTAACCAAAAAGGATATATTTTTTAAAAACTACATAAAATAAAACCAATGTGCTTAAAATGGAAGCACATCATAAAATGGTGCATGGGTTCTCAGTGGCCTTAACACTAGGCAGAGTTTAAGTTGAAAAGGATCGCTGTACATATAATTTTTAAAGGCAAGTCTCCATGCAAGGGATCAATGCCATATACTACAGAGAAGCATTGTGCATGCACTTGATAAATGCACTGTTATCATCAGAGTAATTAAAAGTAACAGGGCTATATACAGTCAGCATGTACATCTTACTCAGCAACTCCTACCAGTTGCTTTCAAAAATTAAATTCATTAATCATTTTGACTCAAAAGGAGAAAAAGCTTTGGGTATAAAATTAAAAAGCTCTATTTTATAAAGAAAAAATGTCTAAAGTCAACAACAGAAATTCCTATTTACACAGCGATGCTAAATTTTAATCTCATGGTATATAATAAGTTGATTGTATAATAAAAATATAAATTAATATTATTCCAGTGCTTTAGACCTTCTTAAATCTACAGGTAATATATACAAGTAAATTATTTAAGAAGGTGCACTGGCAGCAATAAAAAAACATGTCACATAAAGTAGGCTTTCATTCCTACCTCAAAATGTCTTACTGTCACACAGAGCTCAAATCTACTGGGCAGGAATAATTTTTATTTTTCAGGAACAAATTTGACTTTAAGTAAACACATACTTTTTTAGCTGGCTATAGAGAGCAAAGGGTTGTTAACACATCAAAATCTGTTTGTTATAATTCACAGTTGACAACTGATTCATCCAAATGAAAAGAAACTAGGTTTACCTTTATTAATTTTTGAATTCAACAGATTAGCTCTATGTTATGGTCTTCCTGCCTAGCACAGGTAATTATGACTGGGTAATGAGATACTTGTAGCCCTGCTTTAAAAGACTACAAGGAGAAATATAGAGGCAAGGTATTTTTGTTGATGTATTTGGCTTCACCTATCATTCATTTAGAGCTTTTTATGTCACTCACTAGCTTTACTTCCTTATACCAAACACAGGGAAAGCTGGAATGGCTCAGCGGGTTAAGTGCTCGCTTTGCAGCCCCAGAGCCCAAGGATCGAATCCTGGCCCCGGCCCATGCAGACCCACATGCTGAACTGGGGTGTGCCCCAAGTTCAGTTCTTGCCGGGACCTATGTGGGAGGCTCCCGGCCCAGTTCCTGCCCTGCGCAGCCCTGTGCCCACCTGTGGAGTGAAACTATATGGAAAACTAATGTCAACTATGGAGACTGCTCTGGGCCCTCCCCCTTCTCTCTGTCTCTTTCTGTCTCTGTCAAAAATCAATAAAAAAATTAAAAAAATCTTATACCACACACAACTTCCTACTTAGGACTACATTCTCTGTGCTGAGACAGTAAGCAAAATTTTGTGGAATTTTGTTATAGATATAATTTTAGAAAATTATCTATAGGTATAGAATTATATATTTTTTTAAGTTAAGTGATTATTCACTTTAAGAAAGTATTCAAAGAGACTGTTATATTTAGTTAACTCATCCCACACGTTTAAAATATGTTCTGAAGTGCAACAACTAAAGTTCTCAGAAAGATAACTATTATATCCAGCAGGGTGCTATGATATAGTGTCATAGGACATTAAACCCATAGAGGGACCTCAAAGCTGATCTAGAGAAATAATTAGTGTTACAAGAAAGAAACTAAGTTATTGAGAGAATGTAATTTGTACATGCTTACATATATTGTATGCCGTAATAGGAACTGGAAGGAATGGCAATACTCATAGTAGAAATAAAGAGGTTAAACAGAAAGTTACTTAAACTAAGCAGAAGTAAAGAGAGGAGGAATGACAAAATTAGGTATATATTCCATTTGGTTATCTTGGATATTTCAAAAATGATTTTAGTGCCTAGCTACTCGACATGTGAAACAAAAGCTTAGAAGAGAGCTCAAGATGGTGATCATCAGGTCTTCCCAATTCTCCAATTCTGTAAAACAGAAAAGCAAATTATCTTCAGAAATAATGCTGAGATATACATCAGAGTAAAAATCTATTTTCATCATCTTCTAATACAGAAGCTGCAGAATCTACTCAGCTCTCTTTGTATTCCTTCTATCTAATGTCTAATTTAGATTAAGAAGGGGGTATAAAAAAGAATAGAATAGAAAAGAATAGAATCAAACTGTGAAATGTAGGTTCTACCACTTTGGTTACCAAAGACCTCAAAGGCCAAGGAGAGAACATAAATGCATGTAGCATCATGAAAGACATCTAATACAAAAGTTTGAAGTGCAGGGTAGTGGTTATCAAGATCAAAGAATGTAGTAACAAAGAGTAAAGAGGAGTCGGAGAAGCCATGTATCAAATAATTAAGAGAGCATTGAGGGCTGCCATGATAGCTCAGCGGTTGGGTGCTTGCCTCGCAATAGCGAGGTCCAGAGTTTGATTCCCCGCCCTGGCCAGTGCAAAACTGTGGTGCAACTGGCAAATAGCAGGATGGCAGAGCAGCAAAGGGTCTCATCTCCCAACCAGGAGACCCCCAGTTAGGTTCCCACCCCTCATAGCCCCTCACACCCACCTGTCATACCTAACTATTGAGACTGCTACAGGCCCTCCCTCCTCTCTCTCTCTCTCTCTCTCCATACATACATACACACACACATGTAAACATAACACTGATGGCATTTTGTTTGCAATTTCTATAGTGAAGATAATAAGAATGTAAGTCTGGCACCATGCTAAATAAGGAAACAAGGATTGTTGATAACAAGTAAGTAAAATCAGGGTCGACTACTTGATAAAGTTGGACAGTAAAAAAGGAAAGAAAAACAGGACAGTAGCCTGAGCTGGGCATCGGGACCAATAAAGATGATCTTTGATTCTCTCAGTAGAAAAAGAAGAAGTGGTGGAGACAGAAAGAGTAAGAGGTAATATAATATCATTAGTAATAGCAACAGCATACATTCATTGAGTACTTCCCAGTGCCCAGCACCCTACAGCACCTGCTTTTTAGGTACTATCAGTATGAGGAGTTGAGATTGTATCTCTATGTTCATACTTAGTTAAAGCTATTCTGTGCTAACCTATAGCTGTTCTACAGGTTAGTACATTAAGCATTGCCAAATTAGTCTTCAGAGTAATGAGATCAAGTAGATAATTGAATGTTTTAGCTTTTTCCTCATGTATTATGAAAATTGTGTGAAATTAAATATCTAAAAACAGCATTTTAGACTGGAGCAGAAGAAAGTAATAGGGCATAACAACATATTTGTACAGCCAAACTACTTAAAAAATTAGAGTTGATAAATCCCAAGGAGAAATTAATTGGATGCTGACATCACAGCAACGAAAAACTCAAGATGAAGAGAAAAAAGATGAGCTGGTTGATGAAAGGACCACGAAATTGTCTCTGTTAGGCCAATAGATATCATCAGTGGTGATTAGTTGGTCAGTCTTTGTTTCAAAATTCTACTGTCATCACATTTGTATTGTTAGGAAATCATGTGTCACTAAAAAATGAAGAATACAGAAACATGATGATGGGACTCCAACAAGATTACTGCACTAACAGCAGCCAAGGCCTCCAAAGTCCTTAAAAGAACCAAGATTATACCTGAAACTAATATTGTATGCTAAATAAAATTTTAATAAAACATTAATAAAATTGTTTTAAAAGAAATTTTAAAAAAACCACTCAAGTCCGGGTATGATGAATTTCAGTATTTTAAAATTAGTCATAGTTATTTCTTATTGGAAGTGATTAAATTCTATTAAAAGTCACTTCCAGCAACATTTTCTTTAAGAGTTAACTTAGGGGAAGCTGGGATGGCTCAGTGCGTTAAGCGCTTGCTTTGCAGCCCAGGGAACCGAGGATAAAATCCTGGCCCCAGCCTGTGCAGACCCATAAGCTGAACTGAACCCATGTGCAGATCCATGTGCTTCCCATGAGGGAGGCCCCCAGTTCAGTTCTCACTGGGGCGAGCTTCCCATGTAGGAGGCCCCTGGTTCAGCCCCCAGCCCAGTTCCCACCCTGCGTGGCCCCCGCCCACCTGTGTGGAATGATGACGTACAACCATGGAAACTGCTGTGAGCCCTCCCCCTTTTCTTTCTCTCTCTGTCTCTGTCAAAAACAATAAAATAAATCTTTAAAAAATAGTTAAGTTTTTAAAGCTACAAAATGAACTTTAAATCAAAATAGCAATTGATTCCTCAGAAGGGTTGCTCAAATAATTGATTTCACATTTAAATAAATCTAAGATTAATAAAAAATAAAGAATTAAAGACTGGAAGAAAGAAAACCTTGATAGAAAATGGACTCTGATTTTATTTGCATGACACAGTTAAACTTCACATCTTAGAACTGACCCTCAAAACAGGCTTTTTTTTGTGATGCTACATGATGCGGGGGAGGGTAGGTCCTATACACATGTAGTTTGTGCAAATAGGCAATGCATTGCTAGTTTCTTACCCGCCATGCAAATCTCAGCACTTGATTTATCTCTGCTATACCTCGTGACTATCTTAAATTTAAATTTTGGGGAGAATTACCCATTGTCAGTCATACCTAGGCATGCAGGTGTACACAAATATAGAGGGCAAAAACTCCATTTTAATTTTCCCTTCATGGATGACAGGACAAAAGGCACAGAGCCCACTGGGTTTTAAAGGTATGCTGCTTATCATCATCTCAGTGACCAAGGCAGGAAAGCTGTTTCTGTGCCATGGAACAGCTGTCTATGACAAGCCCCAGAACAACAGTAAAGCCACCAGCCTATTAGGACTGAGCAGAGAGAACTGCCAGAGATTTTCTTTGTGCTGATAGAAGTAATACTTCAGCGCCTCAGACAGCCCCACCTAAGCCAGAGAAGCTCCCAACTGCTTGTCAATGTTTTAAACGGTCAACCCAAGCAAGATACATAGAATAATAGGCAATGTATTCCCAGTTAGTCATATATCTTCAGGTCTAAATCTGAGGACAAAATGATTACTCAAGACTCTTTCATCTTGACAAGGGCTGGTATCAGAAAAGCAGGTTTTATAGCTACATTGTTTCCGGAGGAAAAGTGATTTGTTTAGCATGTGCATCTAATTTTGAGTAAATATTTAGACATAAATTTTCCATTGTGAATACATTTTCTGAGAAAACCACATAAAGATTTTAATAAACGTTGCTCAGTGAGAATGAGAAGATTCAGGTTTAGAACTCTCCCAGGCCTTTTCCTATGTATCTCTTCTTTTGGCTTATTCTAATTTGTATCGTTATGCTATAACAAAACCATAAGAAAACTGTGTTTAAGAAAAAAAAAAAAAGAAATTGATGCTACCTTTGACCCTGTGTTACTGGTTTAGTCATGTATTTGAAATGTTTATATGTTTCAGAAAGACACTGCAAAGATATATGCTATATTTATAGTTACATACACATATTTCTATATTTTTTAGGAAAAAACACTGATGTCAAGACTTCATGAATGAAAAGTTAGATATGCTGTTCAAAGTGTCATCAGTAGAAGTCATCTGCAAATATTAAATTACCAATTTGTTCCTTAATTCAACTGTTTTTCTTATCTGAGAAAGAGTTCTAGGCAAATGTCAAACTGAAAAGAAATATGTTTCAAACTAAAATGAAAAAGAAAAAAGATGAGTAGAGATCTGGAACAAAATTCAAAACCTCTTGCCTTTCTCTTCTCCTAGCGACACCTAGAGCCTGTGAGAAGAAATAGCATTGTTCTCACTCTATGCCTAACATAATTCGACAGTTTTAAGTCAAATTTAAGGCAAAAGTACATCATTTATGTCTGCATTGCAGCTCAATTGTCCTTCCCAAGATTCCAAGCAGTTAAATATTCCAGAATTTTTCAAAGTCCAATGAAACCTTTCCTCAAAGACTTTCAGTTCCTTGAACCAGATACCTGAAGAATTCCTGTATTTCCCTTTAGTCTTCACTTACTGAGTGAGGGACATCTCTCTAACAGTCTCCATGTTACTACAGGAGACTCCAAGTGATCCCAAAGAAAATAAGAGAATCTCATGCAAGATCTGATACAGAATATGGGGTGGGTGTGGGTGTGGGTGTGGGTGTGTGAGTTTATGTTTGTAAACACACAAACCACATCTCCCACAAATTTAGGTCATCTTTATTATAGTTTCATAAAGCAAACCAAAGTTGACCAGTACCAACAAGTCTTTTTCAGAATTGTCCCTGTAAAAGCACTCAAACTCTGCCTTCCCCACTTACACTATAAAATACCTAACGGTGAAGCAGTGTGACCCCAAGGCAGGATGTGTTTAATGAGCACAACCTCTTGCTCAGTGCAGGGACCTGTACCATCCTGGCTATGTCAGGGGAGGCTGGGATTATTACATGAGGACCAGTGTCCAGGTACATCCCAGGTTAGGAACTCCTCAAAAGTGCACATGGTGGGTGGGTTCTACACCCCAACACACCCTGCATATCTCTAGGGGCTGCACCACAGTCAGCCGTGCTGGCTGTCTGAGACCGTATCTGGGATTTTTTGGTGGACCCTGGGCAAACAGGGTCTGGAAATCGGCTGTTCACTCTCTCCATACCACCCCTCTTCCCAGCCCTCTGAATATCTGGATGAGCTCAACAGAAGTGGTTGAACACATCCCCCTCCCCCTCCCCCCCCCAAGCAGTCCCTCTGGTGTCCTGCCTGAGTTATTGGTTACTAGGATTACATGCAAATGCAACCTTTGAACCCAGGCTCAGCCTGCAGAAGAGTACAAAATGTGCTCAAGTTTTCAACTAACACAGTCTAAGGTAGAACTGCTAGTCCAAGGCTAGGTGTGAAAGACAGGTATGGCCTGAGGTCCATCAGTAAAAATTGTACAGGGCTCTGGGACTGGTGGTGGGTTTGGAGATTATTGGAGATTACAATATATATTATATCTCTATCCATCTATATCCTTTCTCATGTATATGAGTAGACAGGTCGTCGGGGAGCTGAAGGGGGCACAATGGATAGAATCCAATGGCAGGTGGGAGGGAGAGCATTACCTTCCCTGAGCCTTAGAGCAGAAAAAGAAAGAAAAATGAACTTGTAAGGAGAGCCAGACCGAATTCTCTGCTTAGGAGCCACAGCCCCTTGCCGTTAACAGATAATCCAGACACCCGCCACCCCCCAGCTAATTCCACATTCCGGCCGAGCAGCACCACAAAACGCTACTCTCTCAAGCCACCAACTCCTGGCCACCGCCACAGCTGACAAACTCTCGTTCTCGGACGGCGATGATCGCGATCCGCTCAGGGGTGTATCTGGGGGCGATCCAGGGAGCTGTGGGGGAAGGGAGGAGGAGGAGGAAGGCCAAAGACCATCGGAGACGCGGGCGAACACTTCTCCCGTTGTGCTTGGAACCAAGCCTGAGCTGCCCCCCGCCCACCAAGATGCTCTTACGTCCTCGTCGTCACAGGAGCTCCGCGCCTGGTACTGGAACAGGGGTCGGCCACCTGCGCCGTTGCCGCGCTCCCGGTGACCTGCCTCAGTCGCCTGGGCTCCGAGGGGCTTGGGCCCCGCGCCGTCGTCCTCGGGCCCTTGGCCACCCAGGAGGTGGCTGGCCTCCGGGGGTGCCGGGAAGGACCGCGAGGTGTTGATCTTGCCCGTGAACCTCTGGTACAGCGAAGCCATGAGTCCCCGCGCGCTCTCGCCGGCTGTCTGCGGGGTGGTTTCCTATGTCGCGTCCTCCCTCCCGCTCCCCACCCCCTCCGGGGAAATGGGGAGAAGAGGAAGGAGAAAGGCAAGCGGCAGCGGTCTGCTCCTTGCGCGCCACTCTCAAAATCGCTGCCCGGCTACCACCTGGCTTAGCCTCCTCCGCCCCCTCCCTGGCGCTCAACAAGGCCGGGGTCTCGGGGCGTATTCTTTTTCTCTTTTCTGTTGTGGTTTTTTTGTTGTTGTTGTTGTTTGGATTTTTTTAACTGCTCACCAGGGCCAAATAGGGCCTAATCAAAGACAGTGAAGAGAGGAAAATACAAAACACAATAAATGGAGGGAAAATGCCTACGCCTTATTCTTGGTACTACCTAGAGAGCCGCGAACCTCCCCAGAACGCACCTCCTCCTTCGCTGCCTGGCCCCAGCGGCTCCTCCCCACACGGCCAGACAGCCACTGGGTAATGGCGCCTGGGCGGCCAGGGGGCTGGCAGCGAGGAGGGGCGTGCTCTCAGGGTGAGGAGGAGGGGCGTACGAAGAGGGAGGTGGGCTCGCAGGCTGTGGGTACCAGCTGAGACCGAGAGCAAGGTGTGGGTATGGGCTGAGAGCTAAGGCCTCTGCGGACCTCGCAGGAGGTCGCATCCCACTGCGCGGGGACAGAGCGCGTGAGAAGAAGCCGATGGTGACGAAGAGTGTGGAGAGACTCAAGGTGGAGCAGCACCCCGGGACACCCGTCCTCTGCGCAGCGCAGCGCTGCGCTTCGCGTCCCAGCGATCGAATCCCTCTCGGCTACTGCCCCGGGTCCCACCGGTGCGCTCCACCTCGTGTTTTGCTCCAGCTTTTCTTCCTAACTTGAAACAACAACCAAGACCCCTGCGGTGCACATGGGGGTGAAGGAGAGCAAACAATAGGGGCTGGAAGAGAAGGGACTGCGGGGACGGCCTTTCTGATGTGCCGTCCTTCCCAAAATGAGATCTTTGCCGAAAACAGATCTATTTCCTTTCACCCGGACTCAAGGGAAGAAAAGGAAAGGCCAGAGAAGGCTAGCAGGGGAAGGCCTGCTGGAGCCTTCAGAGCAACCCAGTTCAACGCTACTACCCACACATAACATAATTGTGCACATCGTCAAATCCGTTTTCATTTTCAATAAATTTAAGCAAAAGCTGAGCACCTGGGATGAGGGTAATATTTCCAAAGCTTGCTCTGCCACCCGCTTCAAGTCTCCCAGGGAACCGAGAAGGGAGAAAGAACGCCAAACCGGTGCTTCGTTAGAGTGCGGAGTCACTCTTCCTGCATTACAACGTGCTCCAGCGCCCCTGTGTGGAAAGACTCGAACTATACGCCTCGGTGCTTCGTCCCCTCCAGACCCAAGGCTTCTGGATTTCTCTTTCCCTTTGCTGGTGTGGACTCCTCCCTCCTGCTCTTTGAAGTCCTTTCCCACCTTCTCGAAACAGCGCCGTGGCCTTTCTAGAGGCTCTGACGCTATTGCTTCTCACCCCCCACCCTGCCGCTTCACCCACTACCATCCTCCTCTTTGTATGGCCCCTTCATTCTTGTTTGCTGCCCTGCCAGCTGGGATAATCTGTGCTATCCTGAGAGCCAGCCTAGACTAAGACCCCAAACTCCACGGGGAAGGGACAGGTGGAATGATGCACCTGCCTAGACCCTTTGCTGGTTCTTCCACACCAGATCAAGGTGGGCACGTTCACCCTCACCTCTTCCAGGACTCAGCAGTACTCCCTGCTCCACACAGGTTTCAAGATTACTTCTGTTTTGGTTTTCTGAAAAATGGGCCAGGCCACCACTCAGCAGGCCACCTTACAGGCTCACCAGCCTTTGTTGGGTGCAATTCCAAGGTCATCTCCTAGTACCACTGCCCAAGGCCAGAAATCCCAGAAAGACCCTGTTTGGTCCTGAAATTGTCTCCTCTCTCTGTCTCTTTACTCTGGAGGGAGAAACTGGATGCTGGCGAATACCATCTTTTGGGAAAGTACACGTTCCAGTCCCTTCAACATTTTCTCCAAGCTCTGAGCCCAATGGGTAGTTTTCAGTTTTAATCAAAATGTATAACACTCATCCTCTGTTGAATTCTCTGTGGAATGGCATCTCTGTGTAGGAAGTGCAATACTTAAGGTAGCTTAAAAACATGTTTCTTTACAGCAACTATGAAAACAAGGATAACTATTGTCCCCATAGCTAAGAGGCTCCCTGCAAAGCAAAGGTGTCCTGCACAGGCAGATGTCCCACCACAGGTCTGGGGGGCAGGGAGAGGCCCCCCCCCAAACACACTGTACTTTGAGGACAGAGGCAAAAATTATAAAAGCCACAAAAGTATTAAACTTTAAAAGTCATCACCCTTAGATGATGTGATGAAAACCTTGCTCTCATCCCTTGCCCCAGCTGTGCTTTTGATGAGAGGAGGCTGCCTTTCCTAACAGGGACTTGAAAGGAATGCTCATGCTGCTGGCCTGTAGTATCTGGATCCTGACATTTCACTAAATATGCATGCTCTTAGGGACTAACTTATGTAATGTGTGTGTGTGTGTGTGTGTGTGTGTGTGTATGAAATATGTATGTATACATGTATTACACAAACTGTAAGAAGCATATATCTATTTCTTGTTACCAACATTTTATGCAAAATATAGTATTTCTATGGAAGTAGTTTATATATCATACACAATGCTTTATAAATCTATGGATATCAACAATAATAGATTGAACACGAGATAAAGAAAGCACACATGTTCCTGTTTTTTAAAAATTACCATTTGGTCAAAGTTAAAAATCTTAAAACATTCCGACAATAGGATGAGCAATTTCTATGTAAACTTATTTATAAAATAAAAAACTATAAAACTCATAAACAGTTGAGGGTAGAACTGAGGTATAAATTTGTGTTGAGAGAAGCAGACCTGAAATCTAAGAGAAATGGGAGGCTTAGGACAAACAAGAGCACTTCAGAGGCAAGTGTGAAGGGAAACTGGAGACTAGTGAAATAACAAGATGATGCACTGTGAGGCCTTGTCAGATATAGTCTAGACTGGCAGTCCATGAAGTAACTTAAAACAAATTTGACTACTTTCTTCCACCTTGCACATTAAACACAGCACATTTGAATGGATGTTATAGACTTGGTGTGCAAATCTGTGCATGTGTGTTTGCAAGCATGTGTGCACTCACATGTCCAAATTTATCCTAAACGTTGATACACAAATTCCATCTACATCTTTAAGTATACTCTCAGGACTCTGAAGTCCCAAATGCAAAAGAATAAACCAATTAATACTTCAGGATGAGTGAAATAATGTAATTTCGGAGACTTGCAAACTATGGCACTTAATACATATGGTACATTATTAATTTACTTATTGCCTTCCATAACTTTTCAGAACCCCATCTCCCAAATAAGGGAAAAGATATTTGGAAGAGTAGCAAAACTTTGTTGTGAGTATTTAAATACAGAATTTCAGAAGGAAACATGTCAATAACTGTCTCCACTCAACCTGTCATTGAACATCTCCCATATACTATATTTAAGTAGATTTCCATTTCTGCTTATTGGGTGAGTATGGAAAAGTATTTTTAAAAACATCTTGTGGATTATTTCATATCAAGATTTTAATTCCTCAATACTAAAAACTATGTTCACTGAACCTTTTTTCTACCTAGCTTCCTAGGTTTATTTCTCCCTGGTTATTAAATAAAGTCATGAGACTGTGTTTATTTTCCCTAGAACCAAATTACAAAACAAATATAACTCACTGGAACTGGGAAAATGTTGCAAAATACTGTAGTTGTTTTTTGTTTGTTTGTTTTAATGACAGTAAAGGCAACTTTTGGGTCTCCATACAAGCTAAGTATTATAAAAATACCAAAAGCATGCTGAGTTGAGCAGCCTTAAGCATGATTTTTATTATCTAAGATGTTTTCTTATTGTTAGGGGAGAATTATATATATATATATATATATATATATATATATATATATATATATATATATATATATACATACACACACACACACACACACACATATATATATACACATACATACATACATACATATATATATATGTGTGTGTGTGTGTGTGTATTTTAAACTTTCTCTTTTTCTGTGAGAAGAAAGAGGACAGAACCCTATTTAGAATTTTTATTCTTCCAAACACTGATATTTGGAGAAATGCAACCTCCAACTTAGCATACTCTGAAAGTAGGGCTTCCTAAAACACTGAGCGTTAGTTATCTTTTAGATATTATCACCTGAAATCATATAAATGGAGAGACATAAAGCAAATAATTGGGTAGATTGAGAAAATACAGTGCTAAATATATAAACACAAAGGATATTCTCAACTCCTCTCTCTACCTCTCTCTCTCTATCTCTGTCTCTCCTTATTTGAAAAATGTTCTTTTTTAAGGTGACTACCAATTAGCATTTGGGTAGTATGACTACAAACTTTAAAAACAGAAAATGTCTAGCACAGGAGAAAAATAATTACTGTTTCTGGCTTTTAAAAACCACAATATTAAAGTGTGAATGAAATTCACTTTGAGCTTTCCAAATTGATACTGTAAGATTAATGTGTTTTAAAGAAAAGCATTTATTTCAACCCAACAAAACAATTACTGTAAAATTAATGAAGTTTAGTTTTAATCTGCCAATGCACTTTTCTGTCCATATTAGTAATGTCATTGTGCAACTGCCTGGTCTCTACACAGTTCACAACTCATGTACAACTATCTGCCCTTGTAGCATGTACACAGATGCACACACTTCATCAACAGAAGTGGCTGTTGTCCACCTAGTGGAATATATTATTCTTAGTCCAGTGAGGGGTTTGTCAGACCTTTCTTTCTTTTCAGATTCTCTCTCTCATTTGTCTTCTCTACTCTTAGACACTGGACCACAAACCACTTTCTCTTTCTTCCCACTATTTATCTTCCTTTCTTCCCTTTCTCTTTATTGTCACTCATTCTTGTCTTTGCTCTGGATGAATATCAATAGGCTATATTTTTCTCTAAAAATTTCTTTTCATTCTCTGAATACTTGTAAAACCTTGTTTTTTACTACCAAATTTGCTTCAGAAGTTATCCAAATAATTACTTTACCTCTTAAAGGAGGCACCAACTGTCTTTTCACATTTTCTGAGGTATGATGATGTTTCCTCAATGTTTCCTAAGAGCTCTTAAGATTTTTAGAGCATGAGATGTACAGGAGAGTCTGTTGTTTCTGTTTGCTTCCAGTGATCATTTGAATGTGATGAAGTTGTTATCTGAAAAACGTCTCAATTTCTAGATCAAGCATATTCACTTAAAAGAGAAGTGACTGAGTTGATGCCCCTAGAGCCCCTTGCCCTTTTCAATCTCGTACTTCTCTGAGTTCAGTGAATTATGTGGAATCTGCTTCCCTTTAATGTCAATGCAACATTAATGAGCCTCTGCAGTTCAGTACTTCAATTTTCTAACCAACAGAGGTTATAGTTATGTTCTGGAAAGAGAAAGCTTTTAGCTTGTGACCAATGGCAAGCATTTGGAAAGACCAAGACCAAGTCCACCGTAGACTTGAATGTGAAACAGGCTAGTTAGGACACAGGGCTCAGACCCTCACTTGGGGTTTTTATTTTTGCATCCTGTCATCCAAGGTTATTCTTTGGTGTTTCCTGAAAGAAACAATGGACTAGAAAATGATAGATATCAGCAAGGTCATTCAAATGGAGAGTCTTCTTTAGATAGTAAAAAACAGAGCTAATGCTCATTCACATAATCCTGTCATGTAAATTATGTTCATTTGCACAACAATAGAAATAGTAACAGAAAACTAAAATGTGACTCCACTAAATGGATTCCAGTTGGTAAGAATGGGAGGTGGTAAGAGGGAAGGCAGGACTAAAATTTAGAGAATCTGTGAGGTTGATTTAACGTACCCTAGAAAGACTGGGCTGATCAGAAATAGCAAAATATAGTAATATAAGCCCCACAAATTGGCCTTCAGGTTCATGCATTGCATATCATTAGATTCTTGTATCTGGCTGGGAGACATAACAAGAGAAAAAAACAATAATGAGATGCTTTAGAGTCAGGGCCCAAAGGCATCTCTGAGGCAGGCCAAGTGCAGGAGAAATACCACCTGCTTCCTGGACACTTCATTCCAGCAGAAATATGCTTCTTGTAATAAATATTTGTTGCATAATCCAAGTTTGGGGTACTTTTTTAATAGAATATGCTTGTATCATTAGCTCACTAAAAGAAAAACCACATCCATGCATGAACAACAGTCTGAGAGAACTAAAGAAATCCTGAAAGACAGATTTGAATGCAGTCATATTATGGTGCTCCTTCTCTTGCCACAAGATGGCTTAGAAATCCTTTACAATCCTTTGCAAGCATTAATCTATCCTTTTTTATGAAGATTGAAAAGATTCTGTATAAATGATACAATTTGGGCATCTTTGGGTTCTAAAGTAATTAAGTGGTTGTGATTATGTGTATAATACAGAGGGCTGAGGTAATAGGGGCCCATCAGGGACTCAAGGTGCAATCTATGCAACAGAATGGACCCACCTAATTTTATTATATTATGTCTGAGGGTAAGTTTTGTTTTAGCTGTGAGGAAAAAAACTTCAAATTGCTGGCTTATATAACTAATGGATTTATTTAGCCAACAGGCAATTTCTGTTTATCTGTCAAGCAAAATAGAAATATAAGTAATTGTTAGGAGAATTACTTTTTACTTCTGAATTAAAATTAATTGAAATGCAATTAATATATAGACAAACCTATTTTCCCCTTTATGAGAAGGTAATTGTTCAGAAGTGGGTAGAGTGGAGTTGATAGTTACAATGCACGATGAATTAAATTACCCACATGAAATGAGTGCCTTCATTTCAGTCTTATTTCTCCTAATGTTATGTTTTTATTAAAGAGAACCCACTCACTGCTTCTCATGTAGGGCATATCCACATATGCACAGATCAGGGTTTTGCATTAATGTATCTCTTGTATTTGCTCTTCACAATGTGAAGATACAGAGTATCAAGCTTGAAGTTTATTTTCTTTCCTATGGTTGCCTCATATTTCATATTTAGGATCTATTGTGTGTATATTGACAGTTACTCATCAATATGAAACATGGATCTAGTCCAGAGAATGTGTTAAAGTTCAAGAACTGTTGAGCCACTGAAAGTAACATCAGCTAATTTTTAAATGTGTAGGTATATCAAATGGAAATTTGGAGAAAAAAATCTTAAGTGATAGAGAAAAATATATATAGTGAAATGGACCTTGTAATGAACATTTCAATGTGCCTTAAAGGAATAGATTCAGGAAAACTAAGTTTATAGAAGTCATTTTTAACTTAAATATTCAACTTAATTGATTTTTAACTTATGACAAGGTTTTTTCTCTTTATTGCATTAAAGAAAGCAATGAGCCTAATTCAGAGGCATGGAGAATATTTTAATGAAATCAGTTTTTGAAAGTAAATCTTTTTATTCTTATTGCAATTCCTCAGAGCTTGTCTGCCAATTTGCATATATTATGTCAAAATAGGAGAGGCTTTCTCTGAATGTGCCAAATCAAAGTACCTCTGAGATCATCCCCAATAGGCATGGCATCTTAGCTTTGATTACCTTTGATGTCTACTTTGTCATTTCCCTTTATGGCTACCTTTTTCCTGAAATGGGCCTTACATATCTCAATTCAAGGGCAAAACCGCATTCTGAAAATACCCTGCAAAGGCGACTGTACTTCATTTTATTTTGACCTTGAATTAACTACTAAGATAACCTCTATTTAAATGAGGAAAATAGCCATTGGTGCATTTTTGAAAAATTCCTGATATCTGGAGAATCCCTCCTGCTAAATACCTGAAATTGGTAAGTCATTTCCTGAGAATAAGCAAACATTTTAAAAACCTTCCAGGTCACCTTCGTGCCATCTAGAAAAGAGCTCCCATGTGTTACTCTAATGCAGTGTTTCTCAAACTTGAGTAACTCACAATCACCTGGCGGGCTTTTTAAAATATACACTGCAGGGCACTAGCCCCGAGTTCTGATTCAGTAGGTTTGAGATGAGGCCTCAGATTTTCAAACACCTAGGCAATTCTTACATTATTGATCCAAAGACAACTCTTTTGGAACCAGTGTGTTAGTAGATTGCAAATGGTACATAGTGTTCCTACAGTAAGTAGAGTATGCATGATACCATGCATAATCTTAAGCTCAGCTCCAAATGAGATGTAACTGGCTGATTGAATTCTAAATAAATCCTGTTTCTAAGTTGAGATATTCAAATCCATAAGGTGATTATCTTTCTTGAGTATTTAATTTACTCAAAGAAAAATAATATAAAAATTATTTGAGGGAAGCCAGGATAGCTCAGCAGGTTAAGGGCTTGCTTTGCAGCTTTGGAGACCGAGAAATGAATCCTGGCCCTGGCCCATGTGGACCCACATGCTGAATTGGGATGTGCTTCTCATGTGGGAGGCTCCAGGTTTGGTTCTCACCCCCTGGCTCAAGGGGGCATATTCCCATGCAGGAGGCCCCAGCCTAGTTCCTGTCCTGCATGGCCCCTCTCTACCTGTGAGGAACGAAACCTTGTAGAAAACTGATGGAGACTGTTCTGAGCTCTCCCTCTTCTGTCTCTGTCTCTGTCAAAAACAATAAAATAAATCTTTAAAAAAATTATTTGATTCAAATATCCTGTGAGATAGAACACAGAGTTCATGAGTATGCCAAATAAAACTTAAGACTTCAGATATAGCTGCAGTTGGCAGATGGATAGATAAGAATCACCTTTGGTTTGAAATGTATAATATATGGCCCCATTATGATGAAGACCCCATTCTGTAATCAACTGAGCTAGTTTCAATAAAATTAAGCAGCATTGAATCCACTCTGTGTCTACCTTTTCATTTACAACAAAGTTATTTAAAAATGAAAAGAAAGCAAAAAAGCAGGTGCTTTAATGGAAAACTTGAAATGGGTACTAATCTACCATTTTATCCACTAATTCATCTGCATTTTATCAAAAACAATGAACTGCAGGCCTGGAACTTAACAGACAGCAATTGATTCCTTGCAAAAAAAGCCTATTTGGATTTATCTACATGATGAAAATCTGGGCACCCCAATGGTTAAGCCGTGCCCAATCTTTGGTGTCTATTTCTGATTATAGTGGAATTATGGTAACCTCCTGAACCAACTAGTATAGCTACAGAAAGAGAAACAAAGCAAGTGATCCATAGATTCTTCTTCTCCCTTGATGTCACTGATGTTTGAGAAAAAAATATTATCGCAATTCTGTTTTTTTCAAAAATCTTACTAGGAGAGAGAAGATCCAAAATGGCAGAGTAGGTAACGCTGTGCCAGCTTTGTGCTGTGAACACATTAAAATTACAACTGAATTATTGAAGAGTTAACCTAGAAAACCACTTGAAGTCTAGCTGAACAGTAGTTTTATGACTAAGGACACAAAGAAGAGGAGCCCACATTGAGACTAGTAGGAGGGATGCAGGCATGAAAGGAACCAAACCTCCAGTCGCAGTAGAGAATCAGAAGGGATATCTCAGCTTCAGAGATGCCCCCTGGAAGAGCAAAAGATCCGAGTCCCATATCAGTCTCCCTAGCCTGGAACACTAGTGCTAAAAAGAAGAGCCCTACATCTGACTGTGAAAAACAGTGGGTACTACAACCATCCGTTTGGCTTGGAAGGCTGCAGGAAACCCAGATGTCCTCTTAAAGTGCCTGAGCAAACTTAGTCACTCACAGGTACACACCATTTCTCTGCTGGGCTCCAGCAGAGAAATGGTGTTGGGGTATTGAGGCAATACAGGGGCAGACTGAAGTGTGTGCCTTTGGGGAAATGGATGAAGGACAGTCACCGTTTTTCCTAGGTGTGTCTTCCTCCCAGGAAGCTGGCTGGTGGGTGCCATCTTTCCCATGTTGCACCCAAACCACATGGCTGTATCTAAATCTAAATGGTCTGATGAGCTCCACTCATTTCACTCTGCTGGCTCACTGGGACCCCACACCACCCAACTCCCCCAGTGCCAGAGGCACTTTCTCCAGTGAGCAGCCAGCCCTGCCTGCATTGCAATCTTTCTTGGAAAACTATTCAAGTACACAGGCCCCAGGCAGGTGGCAAGTGACATTGGTGTGCTCTGAGACTTTTGCTGAGTAGCTCCAAGCATAGCATTGGCAGCAAACCAGAATCTACAGGAGTACCAGGTACAGGTGACCAGGGAGATGGCACAAGGACCCCACAAGGAACTTACTACATAAAGCTATTCAGCAATATTGGGAGACAGAACACATCTACTTAATACTGAAACAAATACAGACAGACATCCAAAATGAGGAAACAAAGAAATACATCTCAAATAAAATCACTGGAAATTCCAGAAGAACTAAACAAGATGGAAGCAAGTAACCTATCAGATACAGAGCTCAAAATGATGACTATAAGAATGATCAAAGAATTTAGTGAAAACTTCAACAGAGAAATAGCAAGCATAAAGAAGGATATAGAAACCATAAAATAGAACCAGTCATAAATGAAGAATACAATAACTGAAATTTAGAATGCAATAGAAGGAATCACCAGCAGACTAGATGGTGCAGAGGATCAAATAAGCAAATTGGAAGACAAGGTAATAGAAAACATCTAGTCAGAAGAGCGAAAAGAAAAAAGAATTAAAAAAAAAATTAGGATAGTTTAAGGAGCCTCTGGGACAACATCAAGTATAACAACATTTGCATCATGGGAGTACCAGAAGGATAAGAGAGAAAGGAAGAAATTGAGAACCTATTTGAAAAAATAATGAAGAAAAATACCCCTAACCTGGTGAAAAAAACAGACATACAAGCCCAAGAAGCACAGAGAGTCCCAAGCAAGGTAAACCCAAATAGGCTCACACCAAGACACATTATAATTAAAGTGTTCAAGGTAAAAGACAAAGAAAGAATCCTAAAAGCATAAAGAAAAAAGCAACTAGTAACTTATAAGGAAGCTCCCATAAGACTGTCAGCTTATTTATCAACAGAAACTTTGCAGGCCAGAGGGAGTGGCAAAAAATATTCAATGTGATGAAAAGGAAGGCCCTACAGTCAAGATTACTCTACTCAGCAAGGCTATTACTCAAAATAGAAGGACAAATAAAGAGCTTTTCAGACATGAAAAAGCTAAAGTTCATCACCACCAAACCAGTGTTACAAAAAATGTGAGAGGGACTACTTTAAGATGGGAAAAAAAGCAAAATTATTAATAATGAAATGGCAATAGCTACAAATCTATCAACAGTTACTTTCAATTTAAACAGATTTAAAGCTCCAATCAAAACACATGGACGGTGTTGCATTGAGTGAGATGCAAGTTTACTTTGCTTATAGGTAAAATTCAAAGAAGAAAATAAACAAGAGAAAGAGGAACAGATTCTTTGATATAGAAAACATTTGGTTAGTTACCAGATGGTTGGAGGATTGGGGGAGAGGACAAAAAAAGGGGAAGGGATTGGGAAGTTTAATTTGGTGGTTACAAAGTCATATTTATGGGAATATAGTCAATAATGTTGCAATAATTATAAGTGCATCAGATGGGTACTATATTTGTTGGGGTGATAGGAGGAAGGTGGGAGGGGTGGGCGAAAAAGGAGAAGAAATCAAGAAGTACAAATTCAGTCACAAATTAGTCACAGGGATATAAGGTGCAGTTTAGGACATACAGTCAATAACATTGTAATAACTACGTATGGTATCAGATGGGAACCATATGTATTGGAATTAGGATTTTGTAAGTTGTATGGATGTCTCATCACTATGCTATATATCTGAAAACAGTATAATATTGTATGTCAAATAAAATTGAAAGCTAAAAATAAATGAAGAAAATAAATAAACAAATAAATAAGTAAATAAAATAAAATAATATGAAAACAAATATCTTTCTAGGGGAAGAGATTGGAGATGCTCCCATATTGACTGGCCCTCACCTATTCCCATATTCTGTGACTTTTATCTTCTTACCATTTTCCTATATGGTGCTGATTAGATCTAACCTTTCAAGGCAAGATTTCTATAAAGATATCTCCTTATTGTTCAATGACTTAAAAAATAATGTTAGGCTTGTATTGCATTGTACGCTGGCAAAGAGCTGGACATTATTTATTGAATTAGTGTTTTGGAGAAAGCCAAAGCATTTTCTTTTCCCCCAGAGGAAATTATGTGAAATTTTTCAGTATGCATATTTTCACTTGTATTCTTCACTCTCTCGATGTCTATGTGACTGACCTTTCCTTGATTAACCAAAATCTAGACCCCCCCCCATTCTCACATTTTTTGCCCATTAATAGAGAATTTCTATCTTTAGGGTGTCTGTTTGGCTAAGGACATAAAAATTTCTCTGGGTGGTTATTGAAAATATTCGTTTTCCTCCCTAATAACAGAGAATGGTAAGAAAAGAGATGCCCCTCTCTCCCCTCAGCATTGCCCCCTCTGGCTTTCTGTCTCTGAACACAGTTATATGAGGATTTGAAGGCACAGAGCTGCTGCAGCCTCTCTGTGGCCATGAGAAGAAAGGAAAATTCTGGCAAAGATATAAACCCAGAGTCTTAACAGCATGGAGCTGCTTAACCAAAACCAGATATATCCTCACCCCAAGACAGAAACCCCTCTGTTTTAGTGCATTTTCATAATACATTGGAATGTACCCAGAAGTGTTCCTAACATACACAATGTGTCCCACGACTCCTCCACTGATGGGCTCTTTGTATGGGGAGAATGCACTAAGCATCAGTTTTCTCATCTGTAGCATGAAGATGTTGCAAGTGGCTCCTCCCACAGCATAGAGCTCATGTGTTATCATAGGGGAAACCAAACTTCTTTTATATTCCTAGCCTACAGGGAAATCATGGCTCATCTAGTTATTATAACAATCCACAAAACACATCATTAAGATTTTGTACCTGCTGCTATTGTCTATGATTCTATGGGGAAAATGCCACTGTTGTATAGGAACATATTTGGCATTCTTGTTCAATTTTTTTTTTTTAAGAGTTATTGGTTAAGAGAAGGTGGGAAAAAAGACAGAGAGAGAGAGAGAGAGAGAGAGAGAGAGAGAGAGAGAGAGAGAGAGAAGGGAAGTGGGCCCAGAGCAGTTATCCATAGTTGTGACATGGTCTTCATTCCACACAGGTGGATGTGAGGCGGTGCAGGGTGGGAACAGAACTGGGGGCCTCCAGCATGGCAGGCAAGAACCTTTGCTGCCAAGCCATTTCAGTGGTAACCAGTTGCACTGCAGTTCAGCATATGAGGATTGCACAGACCAGGGCTGAGAATTGAACTCTGGACATTGTGATTACAAGACAAGCCCTCAATGGCTGAGCTATCCTGGAATCCTGTTCTTGTTGACTTTTACACACTCCTTCAATGACAGCATTTGCAGGAAAATGTGTTTCAACTCCCAAAGACCTTTCAAATATGTGAAGTGAAGAAACATGTCAGTGAAATAGACTTCATCAAAAGATGCTAAAGCCACAGAGAAAGAGTGCGGGTCCAAAACAAGAGAGGCCAGAGAAGAGAGAATCACTGCTTTACTAAATAAAAAAAAACAACTCCTATGTTCATCAGCCCTTTGTACTTAACGTGCTTTCAAATATGCAACATCATTGCTTTAAACAACTTATAAGAAGTACACTTTGAGTTGGCATCAGAAGAGTTGGTTTGGAGCCCATTCTATCAACACTACTGTGAGCCAGAAGGTGATAGGACTGAAAGCCATGAGACCCCAGGCGGAGCAGCATGCGGCTGTGCAAAAGGCAGGCTGAGCATGTGTCTAGGCTAACAGTAATCAGAGTAACTATTAAAAACACAAATGAAGATAGTCCAGCTCTGATGAATACAAAGTCTGAGAATTAAGTCTGGGAAGTCATCCTAGAGAAAGTACTACATACCTCACTGCTGAATAGTCACCTTTGAAGTACTCCCCTTGGGATGCTATGCCACACCAGCACCTAGCGCAAGCTTCAAAGCAATTTTGGGACTCTTTTTCTGGAATGGCTGTCAGAGCTGTCATTGTATCACACTTCATGTCATGAATGTCATCATAATGTCTTCCTTTAAATACTTCCTTTATCTTTTGGTAAAGAAAAATGTCATTGGGGCAAAATCAGGTGAGTGTGTGTGTGTGTGTGGGGGGGGTGTGTGTTCCAACACAGTGATGTGTTTACTGACAGAACTTCCTTACAGACTGTGTCATGTGAGTTGGTGCATTATTGTGGTACAAGAGCCATGAGTTATTGGCAAAAGTTCAAGTTGATTTCAGTCTAAATTTTTCACAAAGCCTTTTTAGCACTTCCAAATAATCAATTTGGTTGCCTGTTTGTCCAGTTGGTACAAATTCATAATGACCAACCTCTTTGATATCAAAAGTTTAGCAACATTGTTTTGACTTTTGATTTGGACTGATGGAATTTTTTTGGGGTTGTGGAGAGTTAGTTGACTTCCATTGTGCACTTTTATGCTTTGTTTCAAGGTCAGATTGGTATACCCATGTTTAATCAGCAGTGATAACATGGCCCAAAAGATCGTCTTGCCTCTCCTAAAGGGCTTGTCAAACTTTGACTCTCCTTTGCTTTTGTTCATTGGTGAGCTCCTTTGGGACCATTTTTGCACACACTTTACTCATGTCCAAATTTTTCATTCAGATTTTTCTAACTGTTTCTCTATCAATGTTGACTTGGTCTGCTATGCTTCTCACAGTCAACTGACAAATTTGATGCACAATTCTGTGAATTTTTTTTTTGTCAGTTCTGCTTGTTACTGGCCTCCCTGACATCTCTTCATCAGTGATGCTTTATCTCCCCACAGAAAAATGTTTGATCTATTTGTACACTGCTGCTTTCTTGATAACATTCTCCCCATCAAGTTGGACTGCCATGTCCCTGATTTCACTTCTGCTCTTGCCAAGTTTAACAACAAATTAAGTGTTCATCACTCTAATTCACAAAAAATTCAATGTTTGTTTGTCACACAGAAACAAACAACAACAGCAATGAACACCACTCAGCAAGACACCACCACATGTCGACATGAAAACAGCTGTGAGGCACTGATATACCAAGGTTACGAAACCTTATCAAGTTGTTTGTATAGTGCTGCCAATAGTAAGCACATGGTGGAAAGTTTGCAAACTTAATGGTTAGACCTTGTAAATAGAATTTTTCATTCAGAATATCTGGGAAAAAAAAACTTACTTTCAGCATATATATATATATATTTCCATTATTTCACAAAATAAAATTATATTTTTGACTTGCACGTAGAAGGAGCAAGACCTTTGTTTCTTAACACAGCCCACAGAGTTGGTGCTCTATGAAAGCTGGTTGAATGTCAACTTCACTCCATGATTATCAGCCTTATTTATCAAAACCAAGGGCCAGTAAGGTTTTGAACAATTTATCCAGAACTTGGAGAAAAGCAAGAAAAAGAGGCATATACAGTGGTTTCCCTTAATCTTACATCCTGTTTTGATTGCTTGGATCCTGTGTAATGTTTATCCTTTACCTTAATCCAGGAAGAGAAAACAACAGGAAGAAACTAGACAAATATATTTCTCATAGTCTCATTGATTGCTCTGTTTTTATTGCTTCTCTTCCCCAGTTTACACCAAACATTACCCTGTGATAGCAACAACAATACATTTGTGATCCTCATCATTTCATACAACCTGACAAATCCAGATACCCTACAGATTTTTATATTTTGACAATGCTTGGATGAACTCAATCAACTGCAAACATAAAAGCAACAAATAAACAACGGAGAAGACAAAGAATAATAAAAAGTCTTGTGAATAAACTGGTTTGGAGCCCAAGAGGGAGAGCAGCTCAGAGCTTGACATTGGCACTTAAGGGTACTATGAGTATTCAGAAATACAGGCTTCTTCAGTTCTAGTGTCTAAGGTGCAGCCCCTCGTTCTGATCACAGCATTTCTGCATTCAAGGGATCACACAGGAAATGAGGCAGCCTTTTAGAAGACTTTTGTTTCATATGAAAAAGAAGACTGCTGCTCCACAGATGTTTTAAATGTTCTCAGATATATTAAAGTCAAGTCAGTGAGTGAGCTATAATTTTCTTCTAATTTATTGAAGATTCACCTATTCTCTGGTGGGGAAGGCCAATAATGATCTAAATTACCATTTGTCATGAGGACAGACTTACCATATAGATGGATTCTAGCATATAGAATTTTGTGGTTCAGATGGAATCCTGGATTGCCTTTGACCATTTCACCACTGGGCCTTCAGTGGACAGAATACCAAACTGGCATTAATGAAGTGGAGAGCAGCAAGGAAGTGGTATCTGAATTATAAACAAGCTGTATTTTACTTGGTTTGGTTTATTCTACCTATCACTTTTTTATTCTTTCCTCATCTTCCTGTTTCTACTCCTTCTCCTTCTCCTCCTATTTCCAGGAAAAAACAACAACAACAACCCCAAAACAAAAAACATTCAGAGACTAGAATTTATGCTATGATAGCTGATACCCTTTCCAAGGAAATAGAATAACTGAGGACCTTGGAGAGCAGTGTTATGATAGTTGTGTCTGTACAAGACTTCTTGAAGAATGTGAATTTTCTGCTCTTTGAAAAGCTACTCATTAATGTGGAAAAATCAGCTTTACAATTTATTTTCATTCATATTTTAAAACACACATATGTTTATATAAAAGGGTAATGAATCTGAAAGCTAGTCCATTAAATACCTCCAAATGAAGTCTTAATTTATTTGTAAACTTTTGATCCTTGAAGAATTTTGTTGATAAATCATATTAGATTCAATTAGGAGAGGAGCTTTATAATCATGTTTTACAGAGATCCTATTTAATAACTCTTGGGGAAGCCGGGATGGCTCAGTGGGTTAAGCGCTCACTTTGCAGTGCTGGGGACCGAGAATCGAATCCCGGCCCCGGCCTGTGCGGACCCATCTGCTGAACTGGGGAGTTCCCCCAGTTCAGTTCTCTCTCTGTCTCTGTATCTCTCTCTCTCTCTCTCTCTCTCAAAAACAATAAAAAAATAAATAACTATACAAGTAGAAATTACAGAGTCCAGGTTTATCTGAGAGCTACAGTATAAGGGAAGATCTCCACTGGTTTTCTGTACCCTTATTGCTGTCATTTTGATGAGTCATGTACTTAAAGCATATTCCAGGAAGCTGTATAATTAATTTCCTGGTGGCACAGTCATAACCCTATTTCAAAGTCCAGCTCAAAAACCACTCCCTCCAAGAGGCCTTCCATGATTTTTTGAAGTTACTTCTAGTATTGCTGAACCCTCATAACATTTATAAGTACCTGTTCTACAAAACATACAGGTCTCTTGTGCTATTCATTTGAGTCATACAATACACATTATTGAGCATTCACAATGGCTGGTCATGTCTTATCTCCCTATTCTAATTTTCTTCATAGAAATACATGTCTCTGATTCTAGTTCACACAAGGAACTCTCTGGTATACAGAATAGGTCTTCAAATGATAAGAAAGTTCATTTCAGCCACACTTACTTATAATCTATCTTCACAGAGGAGGTTTCCTGGAACATAACCATGTGAATGTTGTAGGCGGTTCTGTGGTTAGTGACTATTAAAACACCAGTGATATAAACAAACCACATTGTCCACAGCAGGGTTTTTCAGAAATTATGGACCATAATCCATTGGTAGGTCATGTTAGTTATGAAATTAGTGTATAATTTTAAGTAAAGTTTTGAAAAATCTGTGTGTTTTTCTCCTGCAGGCACCTTGGACTTCACCAAGAGAGACAGTTATCCTGATGTATGGTCTCCTACTGCTGAGGGCAAGTTCTTTGAGAGGGGAAACTGCCACTATTTCCTTTGTTGTTTATAACCAGTGTCTATCCAGTTTCTGGAATATTGGACATGAGAAATAATACTGCTGTTGTCAAATGCTTAACTTGGTTATTTACTTAGTTTTTTAATCTAATAAATCACTTTTAAAGACTAACTGTTATTTTCATCACAAGAATCATTGATGAGTGATTCTTTAAAAACAACTTTATAAAAATTTGCTGTAGGGGAAGGTGGGATGGCTCAATGGGTTAAGTGCTCACTTTGCAGCCCTGGGGACCGAGGATTGAATACCGGCCCGGGTCCATGCAGATTCACATGCTGAACTGAGGAGTGCCCCCAGTATGGTTCACAATGACTGAGATCCCGGCCCAGTTTCTGCCCTGTGCAGTCCCACGCCCACCTGTGGAATGAAACTATGTGGACAAACCAATGGTGTGCAACTATGGAGACTGTTCTGGGCCCTCCCCCTTCTCTCTGTCTCTGTCTCTCTGTCTCTCTGTATCTCTGTCTCTCTGTCTCTCTGTCTCTCTCTCTCTCTCAAAAAACAATAAAAATAAATCTTTAAAAATTTGCTGTAAGGGCTACCTGTGAACCTTGGAAAAACACATGCGGTTCCTTGCAGAGACTTTGAATAAACCTGCCATGTTGTTCTGGGAGACTTACTATTGGTTTTAAACACTGGTCCGGTCCCAGTGAACACCTGAGAATACTAGTAGGGAAAATAAATTCAAGAATGTAAGCAGACTGAAATCTTTCCACCAAAGTACCTACCAGTGTCAAAGTTGATCTTAGTCAATTACCTCTCTCCTCTCTGGTTCTTGGGAAGGCTGTCTCCCTACCATGCTCAACATGGCTCACCCACAGCTTGCTCACTAATTTTGCAGATACCATGATTTTTTGTTGAGCCTAGGGATTTCTAAATATCTGCATCAAGACTTATACATCTAATTCAACATTGAACTGGAAGGACTATGAAAGATGCAACAAAATGATGCCATAGTTTTGTATATTATTTTAAAACAAATTTTCTTTTGTCTTGGAATATAATTTCTATAGTGTTCATTGATTAACAGGTACATTCACCAAGGGTATGCCTATTGGGTCTCTAGAGTCCAAGAAATATCACCTCCTCACTGGAACACATATCATTTTTAAATGGTGCAAACTTTAGTGCTACAATTGGCACACTTCTGTGACCATGCCCTCTCACTACACATGAACAGGCTTCCATGGACACTGAAGAATAACGAGTGACAACTGAAGTGGCAGTTGTGTTCCGAAATCTTATTTTCTAGTGGAACAATGTCTCTGGGCTTGGGTAGAATATCTGCAATATAGGTAAGCCATTTGCTGTTCCTTTGTAGTCCTGCTTTGTAAATAAGGGTAACAAAGATGCCAAGATTATGGTTGGCATGTGCACCTTCTGAGCTGGAGGCTCTTCCTACCTGCTCGTAAATAGTGGAACCCCCTACAAGATGACATCACAAATGACAGAAGAAAAACTCCAACTCAGGTGTTTGAAATCCCAATAGACAAGACATTTGAAGCTCAGTTCCTTTAGGTTTCCCATAGGAGAAAAGAGAAATCACACTTATTTCAGAGGATAACTTAAAAGATTAAACCTACTTATATGATACTTATTTTCACAAATACACACACACACGCACACACACACACGCACACGCACACACACACACACACACACACACACACACACACACACACACCCCACCATCACCACCATCACCACCACCACCACCACCACCATCAGGACCTGTTGGCTTTTCATTAGTCTCTTTGGTATCACACCATTACTATTCTTTCACTGAGTGGTTCAGCCAATGGGTTCACAGTTATAAGCAAATCTATTCATTTTTTTAAAGATATATTTTATTGTTTTTGACAGAGAGTGACAGAGACAGAAAGATAGAGAGAAGGGGGAGGGCCCAGACCAGTCACCATAGTTGTACCTCATCAGGTCATCAGTTTTCAACATAATTTTATTCCCCACAGATAGGTGGGGGCTGTGCAGGGCCGCAACATAGGTGGGGGCCTCCCGCATAGGAGGCACACCCTCATGAGCTGAGGGCTGAACCAAGGGCCTCCCATATGGGAAGCTCACTCAGGTGAGAACTAAACTGGGGGCCACACCCCAGTTCAGCATATGGGCCAGGGCTGGGAATTGATCATTAGACCCCAGGGATGCAAAATGAGCCATTAACACACTGAGCCATGCCTGCATCCCCGAGTCTATTCATTTTTCAAATACTTTGTTTGCCTCTTCGGATACAAGCCTAGTGATATATTATCAGTACAGTTGACTCTTGAACAATGTGGGGGTTAGGAGCACTAACACTCACTCATGCAGTCAAAAGTCCACTTAACTTTTGATTCCCTCAACATTTAAATGCTAATAACTTACTGTTCACAGGAAGCCTTACCAATAACATAAACAGTCAATTAACACATATTTTGTGTTATATGTATTATAGATTGGATTCTTAAAATAAAGTAAGATTAAAAAGAAAATGTTATTAAATATCATAGGATAGAGAAAATACATTTATAGTATTTATTGAAAAAATCCACACATATAGGAATTCGCATAGTTCAGACCCATGTTGTTCAAGTGTTAACTGTACATACTGATGAAATTTGTACATCAGAAGCAAGATGCCTCAATCCTCAGTTTTAACTACCATCATCACAAGTAATTCCTACCAGAAAAAAAAAAAAAAAAGATTTTTTCCCTCTAATGCAGGGCAGAAAATAAATGAAGTGAATTAGTAGTGTAAGAAAGACATCACTTCAGGCTTGTGTTATCTCATTGTTCATAATGTTCAGGCTCATTATCTGTATTGAATTAAATGATTCACATAATTTTACATTGAAAGCCAAAATAATTATTGTATCGTTGTTATATATAAAAGGTGTATTGCAGAGTGCAACTTATCACTTTAGTTATCTATTTTCAGGTCTTAACAGGCATCTATTACTTGACCACACAATAATTCTTTTCTAATGGAGCCTTTTTACTTTCTTATTCAGAGATGTCATAGAAAAAGACACTGTCTATTGAAGTGTAGTGATTGTGTAGGGAACAAATTCTTCAAAAGGGAAGGGTAAAGGGTAAAGACTTTATTCCAAAAAAAGTAGACCCTAGGTGAAGAACCTTAAGGTTGGAAATTGTAGTGTGCAAAGAGTTGGCTGAATGCAGGGGGTCTCAGGATTGGATGGAAGGTGGCTCCTTCAGGAAACAAAAACCTAGGAATGGGCCAAGATAAGCCTGTGGACTTTGGCCATTTCGTATATACGTTTTAGCTTCAGAAAAGGTCAGTTCTCTCAATTTAAAATGGATGAATATGGGACTTTGTTTGGATTGAACAAAGAATGAGGATAAACGAAATAAATTGATAGATGAACCTTCTCAATTTTCTATTGATTGTGGCTTTATGAAACAAGAGCAACATTCAAGCAAGTTGATGAAAGATTGGAGAGGAAAATGAAGACAACCCCCCCGCCCACCACCACCCCGCCAAAACTGAAATGAATCTCAATACCAAGGTCAGTAAAGGGATACTCAAACAATGGCCAGACATTTTCAAGGATAACTTATGTGATCTTGGCTATTTTTGTGATGGTAGACCACTTGTTCATGGTAGTATGTGTATTGATAATGGCTAAGAATGAATTCACAATTTATACTAATAAAAAGGGAAGGGGTGTGTTGCTCAGTTGAATGGCACATGTCAAACTCCAAAACAAATTGAATCATGATTTAGTCAAAAGCATGACAAAGGAGGAACAATTAAGCTCAACAGCTACACATATAAGTACACAGATAAGGAAGGAGGGAAGAAAGGAGATAGAAAGAAAGAAAGGAACATCCATTTATTTGCATCAAAAATCATGGTTATAGAGAAGGGATCATGATAGTAGTGGTGCTGTGCGTAAAGACACAGTCAGGGCTTAGAGCAATGAGTGTGATATCGGCTCCACTTCCTTTGTCTGTATTGTCTTACATGCATCTCATGTTTCTCCTAGATTTCTGTTTTTTCACGTATAAATTCAAAGGAGTGGAACAATGGAATGCCTCAGGTTATTTCATGGTATAAGCTTTATGAAATATACTACGAGTAACAAATACCTCTTTTGCTATGAAAGACTCTGACCAGGTACATGGTGTCTTCAGATAAAAATAAAGATTCTATGGTTTCTTGAAAAAAACAAATACAGCATGACAACATTTTTGTAGAAAAAGTTGAGTTATTTAGTTGGCCTCACAGTTAAGAAGTCATAATTTGATTCAGCTGTAAACACTATTACTAGAATTGTGGAATTCACATTATTCATAGTAATCATCTCAGTGAACTTTCTACCAATATCATCAAGATAGACATATTTTGCTAAGCATCTCTAAAAACTATTCTGTTTGATGCCAATTAATGAACTCTAATTAATAATTACATTCAAATTGCAGAGGGGTCTAGAAACCACGTTATACTAGAATGAATCAAAGAAGCAGTCATTCATAATAAATTTTGCTTGTTCTTATTTGTACAGGAATGGGTATGAAGTAAAAAGAGGTACTTTGTACTATTATGTAGGATATATGTAAAATCCTGTTGGTTTTCTTTTTTTTTAAAAGATTTTTATTTTATTGTTTTTGTTTGTTTGTTTGTTTGTTTTTAGAGAATGTGAGAGACAGAAAAAGAGAGACAGAGAGAAGGAAGGAGGGCCCAAAGAAGTCTCCATAATTGCACATTATTAGTTTTTTGACAGTTTCATTTCATACAGGTGGATGTGGGGCTGCTCGGGGCGGAATTGAACTGGGGTCTTCCCTCACGGGAGGTGAGAACCTTTGCTGCCATCCTGGCTGTTACCAGCTGTGCACCACAGTTTAGCATATGGGTTTGCACAGGCCAGGGCTTGGATTTGATCTGCAGACCTCCCAGTTGTAAGGCAAGTGCCCAACTTGTTCAGCTATCCTGGCATCCTCCTATTGGTTTCCAAAAAAGAACTGTGATTATGAAGGGGATCTTACTGTTCCTCAAAATTAATCAACCAAGGAATATAGGCAACAGCTGAGTTAGCTTATGGAATTATTCAAGGTGACCAATACAGCTGCATTAAAGAAACAAAGGTGAAGGAACTATAGATAATAAGGTCTCCTCTTCATGGGAAAGATTTAGAGCCTCACAGGAAATTTGGGGACACTGCAGTCAATATAAAGAACAATCAACTTCTGAAATAGATTATGAGGCCACCATGGTCAGGAGTTCCATCTCACAGTGAATTTAATCAGGAATGCTGGGGAAGCTGGGATGGCTCACCAGGTTGAGTGCTTGCTGTGTAGCCCCGGGGGCTGAGAATCAAACCCTGGCCCCAGCCTGTGGGGACCCATATGCTGAACTTGTGTGTGCCTCCTGTTTAGTTCTTGCCAGTATATGAGAGATATAGTTCCTACCCTGAGCAGCTTCTCACCCACATGTGGAATGAAACTATATTGAAAACTAATGACATCCTACTATGGAGACTGTTCTGGGCCCTCCCCCTTCTCTCTGTCTCTCTCTGTCCATCTCTCTCTCTGTGTCAAAAAAACAAAACAAAACAACAACAACATAAAAACAAAAAACAAAAATACCAATAAAAATAAATCTTTATATAGGAATGCTGGTACTGGAAGAAACCTTGGAGATGATTAGGTTTAACCTTCTTCATTTGGACACAAGAAAACAGCCTCACAATGCAAGAGACTTCTCTGTAGAGTCAAATCCCAGTGCAGAAGGCCAAAAATAAGTGAATGAATGAATAAATGAGTGAATGAGCAAGAAAGAACAATCATTTTCCTTTTCTCTTAACAGCAGATGAGTGTACACTCTAGGGACAAAGCAGGTGGAAGACAGGTATATGCAAATATGCATTTATTTCGAAAGATACTTAAACGAGTCCATAGCACATAACACTAGTTAAAATTATACATCCTAGAGCCCTAGGGCCAGAACATCTCCCTCACTTGCAGGGTTTGGTGCAAATGATTTAATGATTTTGAGAGACAATACAGGTAAATCACTTCCCACACAGGAACTCTATCAAGTTAGCTGTGCTGAGCAATGTTCTTGGTTAACTTGGAAATACCACAAAGACACACGACTGTACAAAGCAAGATGGTGTGAATTGTTCCACAAAGTGAAGTAAATGGTTGAAGAGAGGGTGGAGATACACTATAAAGACAATAGAGGTTGAGGCCCTAAAACTCAGAGAAGAGAGAAGATCAGAAAAATATCTCTTTAGCACAGAGATCCTAGACTTTTTAGACATAAATGAGACAAAAAATGAACTTGTAGGACAATTTGCAAAATGCCTGTGCTTCTCTTCTCAGAATTGGATATTTATTTATTTAAAAAATTTTTTAAAAATATTTATTTATTTATTTATTTATTTATGACAGAGAGAGAGAGAGAGAGAGAGAGAGAGAGAGAGAGAGAGAGAGAGATACACAGAGACAGAGAGGGAACTGAACTGGGGGAGCTCCCAGTTCAGCATATGGTTCCACACGAGCCGGGGCCAGGATTTGATCCCCAGTCCCCGGCGCTGCAAAGTGAGCACTTAACCCACTGAGCCATCCCGGCTTCCCCGATATTTATTTATTTATTTTTCTGATTTCTTTCTTTTTTTATTGTTAAATTTATTGGGGGTGATATTGGTTGGCAACATAGTTTCCAGGTGTACAACTCTGTATTGCATCATCTATGCATTGCATTATGTGCTCACCACACAGAATCAGCTCTCCCTCCAGCATCAAGTATCTGGTTTACACTCCCAACTACCCACACCCCCCTACTCTCCCTACCCCACTACCTCCTAATCCTCAGATAACCACCAAATTATTGAGTGTGTCCATAAGTTTCTGTTTCTTTGTTACTTTCAGTCTTATATTCCACCTATAAGTGAGGACATACGTTTCTTGAGAATCGGATAATTAAATGGTATGTAAAATAACATATATCAGATCAAACCCATTATTTTGAAGTATAGCTAGAAATACATTTAAAAAATAAGTTATATTCCTACTGGGTTAATTATGATTCAAAACCTAATACATTTAAAACATAGGTAGGTTAAAGTAAATTTTTATTTTTTAAGACATATGAATTTAATGGCTGCCTTGGCTTAGATAAATTAATAACATTTAGCTGTAGGGTTATCTTTGACAAGAAAACATGCCCATGGAGTTGAACATCTAATTCTCACCTTTTTTGTTTTGATGATTACAAGAATTGAATTCCTGTTTTGCAAAAATACATGATTATAGATGAAATGAAAGTTTTCATAACTTTATAAGGAACACTAGATTCTCCAAAGGCTTTTGCGTTGTAATGAAAAGGTGAGAGTACGCTGCTTGAAGTTTGTGGCTGAATGACTACTGAAAGTAGTAGCATTGCCTGAGAGCGACCAGCTCTATGGCTTGAGTATCTCCCAAGAAGAGTTCCTGAGACTATGAAGTAGGGGCAGGGCCTGAAACAACTAGGATTTTGAATTCATGGTGAGAGTAAATTATACTTTGAAATACCTTCAACTGTTACTGTGATATGAAAACATCCAGGGGAAGCCGGGATGGCTCAGTGGGTTAAGTGCTCACTTTGCAGTGCCAGGGACCAAGGATCCCTACAGATGTGATGAAGAAAGCTATGTTTTACTTAGATAGTTATAACAAGAATTACAACCTTTTCCCTTTTCATCCCAGTTCATGGACCTCTGTAATCCCATGTTGAGAAATCTTGCTTTAGACTCTGAGATAAGGACAGATCTGGGCCTAAAGTATAAAATAAATATTTGCTAGAATGCGAAAGACTCCAAAATTTTAGAAATAAGAAAAGCCTAGTTAGAATTTTGCTGTTAAAAATGGTTCTTTAAAAAGTTAGTTTAGGGAATTAGAGGAAGATGGTCAAAAGGTACAAACTTCCAGTTATGAGATAAATAAGTGCTAGGGATGTAATGGATCTCCAACACAATGACTTCAGTTAACACTGCTCTATGGTATGCCAGAAAGTTATCAAGAGAGTAGATAGATTCTAAAAATTCTTATCACAAGAAAAAACAAAACAAAACAACAACAACAGTTTTTTTCTTTTTCTGTTTGTGTCTATACATTGATAGGAAAAAATCCATATAAGAAAATTCACTGCCTGTGCTAAAATGCTGCCCCCTGCCCTGGTCACTGCCCAAAATGGCAACCCCTGGGGGCTGGGGTTTTCCTGCCGACATCCTTTCAAACTAACCAATCCCTGAGCCCCACGGTATTGCCCTACACAAGCTAACCAATCCCCGAGCCCCATGATAGGCCCTATAAAAGTAAAAGTCTCCTGTTGGTCAGGGCTCATTCTTTGGGAATTATCCTACTTGGCATGCCGGCGTAATAAAGCTGTGTTCTCCCTGATCTCGGTGTACCACTTAAGTTTTCTCGGACACGGTTTTCTGCAACAACATGATAATGAAAGTTAACTAAACATACTGTGATGATCATTTCACAACATGTGTAAGCCAAATCATCATGCTGTACCCTTTAAACTTACACAGGGCTGCATGTTGATTATGTTATATCTCAATAAAACCAGAAGAAGAAACTTAAATTGGTGAAACTTTTTTTAAGTTAAATTTATTGGGGTGACATTAGTTGATAACAATTACATTGTTTCCAGGTGTACAATTCTACATTACATTGTCTACGATTTCATCATGTCCTCCCACCCAGAATCAGCTCTCTTTCTATCACCATATATTTGATGCCCCCTCCCTAATCCCTGCCCCAGCTCTTCTACCCAACTTCCCCCTTACCCTTGGGTAACCATTAAACTATTGACTGTGTCCACGAATTTTTTTTTTTTTTTGTTACTTTCAGTTTTATATTCCACCTATAAGTAAGGTCATATGTTTATTGATTCTTCCAGTCTCACTTATTTTGCTTAATAAGATGGTTTCAAGGTCTATCCATTAGGGTGATACAAATTAAAACCACAGTGAGATACCACCTCACACCTGTTAGAATGGCTGTAATCAACAAGACAAAGAATAGCAAGTCCTGGAGAGGCTGTGGACAAAAAGGAACCCTCATACACTGCTGGTGGGAATGTAAATTGGTGCAACCACTATGAAAGACAGTATGGAGATTCCTCAAAAAATTAGGAATGGAGTGATCATATGGCCCAGCAATCCCTCTTCTGGGATATCTATTCAAAAAACTTGAAAATCTTAATTCATATATATATCCAAATGGTCATCGCAGCACTGTTTACGGTAGCGAAGTCATGGAAACAACCGAAGTGTCCTCTGATAGATGACTGGATAAGGAAGTTATGGTACATTTATACAATGGAATACTACTCAGCAATTAGAAAAGATGAATTGGTGAAACAATACATACATTGTTGCTGTGTTGGTGGTGCCTTGGTGTGTAAATAGGAAAGATCCATATTTCTTCTGGAAGCAGAAAGGACAGGAGGGAGAGGTAACAGACAGCAGGAGCATCACAAGGGCATGTGAGGTGCTGGTGGGCTGAGCTGGTGGATGTGTCCAAGAGACAGCCTCAGAACCCTGGGAGTCAGTTAGGGGGACTGAGTTGAGCTGTTTGTCTATAAATTTATATTGAAACGCTTGGGTCCTCTGAAATATTTCCAAATTGGCAAGTTGAAAACAGAAGTGAAACTGTTGGTGACAGATGAAACTGTGAGTGGTTGGTCACCTGAGACTTCTAGAGGGGAGTTTCCAGAACAGTGGCTATCGCTGTGGATGAAAAATCCTGGTGTAAGGCAGAAAAAGACTTACTAGGCATTGTGGGAGATTACTGTCCCGAAGAATCTGACAAACTAGCCTGCCACCTCATGAGAATTGAGGCCATGGTCTGCAAAGCAGCCTAGGGGCCAAGATGCCCTAGCCTAACCTAGTAAGCTTTCAGAGGCACACCATTTCATAACCTCCCAGCAGTGTAGGTGTCTTTGACATGTTGGATATCACCAAGGTGTATGAACCAGCAGCCATCCTGACAGGGACCTTCAGTGTCACCATCTTCACCAAATAGCCAGGACAATGCTCAGGTCCCTGAACACAGCTGGATGCTCCTGCCTCCCCACAGAAGGCTACTGACTATGTGTAGGAAGACACTGTATAAAGGAAAAAAAAGAGCAACTTTCAGCACCCTTGTTGATTCCACTCAGAAGATGATATTTCAGAAAAAGGTGGCTTGGGAGCAGAGAAATAGCCAAGGGGCCCAAACTGCTATATTTTTTTTATGCTGACAATTTATAATCTCCACTGTACTATCCCAAGGAATAAATGGGCTTGAAGTCAAGTAAAAATGGTCATGGCCCTCACTTGATTTAGAAACTATGGCAGAAAACCGAAATTTAGGTTTTTTTCAGACAGAAACTTTCTAGTTTAGTATGGGTACAACAGCGGCCCCCAACAACTTTTCTTCCTAGAGCCAGAGTCTCACAAGGGCTCACACCAGGCTTTAGGACAAGATGAAACTAGAGGATAGAGCAGAATGATTGTGCACATGTGTGTATATGTGTGTGTGGTATGGGTGTGCACATGTGTAGTTTTGTGATACGGGGAAGATGTGTTCTGAGAATACTCTTCAGAAAATGATCCTCTAAAATCTTGATTGAAAACTCTACTTAGGTGATGACAAGGGGAAACACGGACATATGTGTGTGTGCATGCAAGTGTGTGAATTGGCATACATATTCAGATCCTAAGTACTGAGCACTTTCATATTTGTCTCACCAATCAAAAGAGCTAGAGTTCCTGTGTAGAGACAGCATTACTTGCAGAGACTCTGGTGGGACTTGACAGACATATGTGTGTGTGCATGCAAGTGTGTGAATTGGCATACGTATTCAGATCTTAAGTACTGAGCACTTTCATATTTGTCTCACAAATCAAAAGAGCTAGAGTTCCTGTGTAGAGACAGCATTACTTGCAGAGACTCTGGTGGGACTTGGTTGATACTCCAAGGGTGGGCCAGGGGTAGATATGCTTCACTCACTCAGGAGTGACTAATGGTATGTACGTAGGTATGATCTTGTTGAGACACTGGGAGTAATGCAGGAAGAGTTTCAGCAAATGAAACAACTCATTAGATTTTGTTTGGGATATTAAGGTTGACAACATATTGGGAGCTTCCAGCTCAACACATTAAAATATCCAACAGGCAGCCATGCACATGAGAGGTGGGGCCCCCAAACAGTGATTTTCTGCCATCAAGTTTTGACAATTATGTTGGCAAACTCATCCTAGAAAAAGTGTTGCATACCTCATTGCTAAATATCATTACTATGGTCATCTTCAAAGTACTCCCCTTGGGAAGCTATGCACCCATGCTCGTATCTAGTTCAGGGATTCCCAACCCTGTGCCCGCGGGCGCCATGGCATCCGTGGCCTGATTTGTGTGCACCCGCCATTATTTGGCTGCATCAGAAGTTTTTCATAAACACTAAGTAAAATTATAATTTATTTTTATACATTTGTTAGAATTTTAAAATATTGTTTGAGTATCTACACAGGTTTATTATATTCATTGGTATGTTTGCGATATCGTATGTATAAGTTTTTCCCTAGCTTTCACCTTTGTACATGTCACATCTTGTTTAGCCGCTGCACTCTTTAAACTCTCCTCCACCCAACCAGGAGACGCAAAGTTGCCATTTTGATTGCAGTTGCTGGACTGATCGGGTCGTGACGGTGAGCTAGGATCACAGTGTTTTGATATATTCTATTTTAAATGAACTAAAAGCGAGGTAGGTAATCTATTATTATGGTGGCAATTTGATATGATATTGTAGTTCTATAACTATTTTTATTTATATTTTTTTAGTCCTAAAATGAGTGGACCAAATAAGAGAAAACAAACCTATAATTTTAACACAGACTGGGAGGAATCCTATTGTTTCATTAATTTAAAAGGTAAATGCGTTTGCCTGTTGTGTGGCAGTAGTATTGCAGTGCCGAAAAACATGTTGAACGTCAACTTTCAGACAAGTCGTACCACTTTTGATACGAATTATCCACTTAAATCTGAAGTAAGAAAGAAAATAATAAATCAAATAAAATGAAGTTTACTCAACAGACTGTTTTCACTAGACATGTGGAAAAATCTAAAAAGGCAACCATTGCTTCTTTCAAAATTTCTCACATGCTCGCAAAGAAAAAACATTTCCAGGATGGTGAATTGTTCAAAGAAGCATTTCTGACTGCTACCGATTGTTTGTTTGAGGAATATTTTAACAAGCGTGAGATTATGTCAGTGATACAAGACCTACAGTTGTCAAATAACACAGTCACAAGAAGAATACACGCAATTTCAAAAGACTTGCAAACTCAGTTAAAGACTGACTTGGAAATATGTGACTGCTTCTCTCTGCAATTTGATGAGTCAACAGATACAGCAGACACCGCACAGTTGGCAGTTATGGTGAGAATGGTATTTAGTAACTTCACAGTAAAAGAGGAGCTGTTGCAAATATTACCAATGAAAGGACAGACGAGAGGTGAGGATATTTATAAAACTTTCAGAACATACGCCAGGTCGATAAACATGCCTTTGCATAAGTTGTCTGCGATAACTACCGATGGGGCACCAGCAAT
>PVKE010009002.1:0-46045 GCA_004027555.1 Craseonycteris thonglongyai | reverse complement strand
GTGATCCCCCTGTGCAGGGCCCCCCTGTGCAATGTTCCCCCTGTGCAGGGCCCCCCTGTGCAGTGTTCCCCCTGTGCAGGGCCCCCCTGTGCAGTGATCCCCCTGTGCAGGGCCCCCCTGTGCAGTGATCCCCCTGTGCAGGGCCCCCCTGTGCAGTGATCCCCTGCCCTCACATCCCTCCACCCGATATCTTGTTAATGCCACCAGCCGTCCTAACACTCGTATTTTCCTTTCCTAAAACTTTCTAGGTGTTCACGGCTTGAAATGAGTATTTTGTTCTAGCAGAAGCTACCGTTTGCCTCCCAGGACGCTTTTTTCCCCCTGAAGTTTTGTTTGTTTGGGTTTTCGTTAAGTGCTGCTGGTTTAAAAATCTTAGCTCTCTGATTGGCACCATCTCAGCAGTTTTGCACGAGCAGCAGAAGACAACTCACACGACGCTTTTCCGTGCAAAGCCAGCGTGACCCAGCAGCTGCCGGGAAAGCAGACCAGAAGCTGTTTGGTCTGGTGTGGGAGGGGCGGGCGGGGAGGGCACCCCCAGAGCCCTCAGATGGGTGTAAAGAGCGAGGCATTAAATCCTGGGACGGTCCGGCAACTGGTGTTCAAAAGTCCACGTGGAGTCGTTTGGTCTGAGCAGGCGTGAGGCCAGCCCGCGTCCGGGAGACCACCCAGGGGCCGCGGCGCTGGGCTGGGCTGGCTCGCAGCTCCCGGGCAGGCGCCCCGCGTGCAGGGGGCTGGCTTCACGTGCTCCCTGGTACAGACGTGGCTCGGGGGGCCCGCCTTGTCCAGAGACAGGCCCCGGGCTCACCCCTGCGTCACCTTCTGCCCAGATAGAAGCAGGACCTTTGTACTTCAGAGGGTCCCCTGCGATGGTGCCCATCCCGGCCAGTGACATCACAGGACGGTGTGTGAAATGAGAAGGGGGCGTTCCGTCTGACTTTTCTTTCTTTTTTTAAATATATTTTTATTTATTTTTGACAGGGAGAGCGAGAGATACAGAGACAGAGAGAGAACTGAGCTGGGGGAGCTCCCAGTTCAGCATGTGGGTCCGCACGGGCCGGGGCCGGGATTCGATCCCTGGTCCCCGGGGCTGCAAAGTGAGCGCCTAACCCACTGAGCCATCCTGGCTTCCCCTGACTTTTCAAAGGATGATTATTAGCCAAATTATTATTAATTGTGTTAATATTTGTTTAAACCCACTAATTTGTTATTAAACTATATTTATTAATTCATGTACTATTGGGAGTATGCTGATATTGCATGTTCCTTGCTAATGTTATAATGTTATATAATTCATTAATATATGTTTTATACATTATTAATATATGTATAGTAATATAGCCGGTGGCATGTGTCTTTAATAGTATATACAAGGGCTATCCAAAAAGTTTCCAACCATGTAATATGAAAAACAGAGGCATTTATGGCTGAATTTGTTTCGGGACAGCCCTCATATGCTATTTTTTTTTAAAGATGCATTTTATTATTTTTTGACAGAGACAGAGAGAGACAGAGAGAAGGGGGAGGGCCCAGGGCCGTCTGCATAGTTGCACGTCATCCGTTTTCGACATGGTTTCCTTCCACACAGGTGGGCGGGGGCCGCGCAGGGCAGGAACCGGGCTGGGGGCCCCCCGCATGGGAAGCGCACCCCAGTTCAGCATGTGGGTCCTCATGGGCCGGGGCCGGGATTCGATCCTCGGACCCTGGGGCTGCAAGCTGAGCACTCCATCTGCTGAGCCCTCCCGGCTTCCCCATAAACGGCGTCGTGTTCACCTTCGCAGTTGTCCGGGAGGCAGGCTGTTCCCTGCTCCTCACACGTGCCCAGCACGGATGACCCAGTCCCTCTCCATTAGTGTCATCACGTCCGAGGGGACTTTCCCAGGCAAGGAGCGGGGGAAGGACAGGTAGACGCGCGAGTCCAGGTTTTACAGGCCCGTCCCGCCGTCCCCGCCGTACTGTCCTGCTGTGGCTGTGAGAGCAGCACGGGAATGTCACCGTTGGTCTGGGAAGATGACACCCACGTGCCATCGGGGCCCCTTGGGGAACGGAGAAGAGTGGACGTGGACAGGCAGCCAGCGTCGTACCCCACACGTGTGTTCCGGGAGGCCAGTGACACCCGTGGCTGCTTGTAAACGATTTCCAACACGCGCACGGACGTTCGCGTTTCCTGGCTCACACCACGCGTGCCAGGAGCTTCTCAAGGGGGTCCCGGGCCTCCCGCAGGCCGCTGGCCGTGCTGCGCACCCGGGGCTTCTGCATCGGGGGGCTGACGTGTCCTCTCGGCAGCGGGGTAGCTGTTTCAGTCCGTTAGCTCGTACGTGGGTTGTGACAAGCAGAGGACGCAGGGGTGTCCGTGGGGGCCGTGAGTTGAGCGCACACTCCGAGCTGCGCCGGGAGAGCTGCCGGCGTGGGGGGCTGGCCCCCCGGCTCCTTTATCGGCCACCGGCTCCCACGCCACCGCAGGCTTGGCTCTGTCGTGGAGAGCGCTTTCTGTCATGGAATTTCAGTGCCAGCTCTCGTGCAGGCCCCCGGCTTCCAGCAGAGCAGCGTGGGCCACAGACCTCACGGACCTCAGGTGGTGAAGTCTTTGAATATATTTTTATTTATTTATTTTTATTTTTGACAGAGAGAGAGAGATACAGAGACAGAGACAGAGAGAGAACTGAACTGGGGGAGCTCCCAGCTCAGCATATGGGTCCGCACGGGCCGGGGCCGGGATTCGATCCCTGGTCCCTGGGGCTGCAAAGTGAGCGCTTAACCCACTGAGCCATCCCGGCTTCCCCTGGTGAAGTCTTTGAAACGGCCGTGGAAACGGGGGAAACATAGCCTTTCACAGCCGTTGGGGCAATTAAGCAAGTGCCCGGAGAGTGCAGTGGACGTCAGCGTAGTTCCTGCTTTCCTCTCTGCATACTTCGTTCTCTGACGCCTTGCTTCTTTTTCTCCGGATTCTGCAGCTTTTGGTTTTTAAAAATCAGGAGCTCAAGTGTTTCATCTTTCGTCAGGAGACTCTGTGGTGTACACAAACATAAGGTGTTTTAGCCAATTCCATCTATTACAGGGGAAAAAAATAAGCGCCTTGACTAGCGCCATTTAAAAGTCTGAATATGTTGGGTCACTTTTCTTAATTATAATTATTTTCTTTCTGTAATATTTTTCATACTGCCAGTATGCAGAAAATAAATAGCACGAAGAAGCTTGCATGGTGCTAACTAACGTCATGGCCTCTCAGATGACCACAGTGATAATTCTAGTTGTTACCTGTTTTCTTATAAAGTGCTTTGTGTTTGATGCTATTCTTCACCGATTCTTAATCATTTTTCATATATTCTTGAGAGAGAGCAATGGTTGATTTCTATAATTTCCTTCCACTAATGAGAAATCAAAGAATCAGAGTGTTAATGGATTGTCCCCATGTCACATGGTTAATTTGTCACAAAGTATTAGAGAAGCACATTTTATTGCCAGAAAATATTTTTCTCTTATGGGAACAGGAAAGCTGTGTGCCTACCGTGGACCTTGCTATGTAAGATGTGCACAGCCATTAAATTCTTCCCTCCCAGCGGACAGAGGCTTTTATTAATGACTGACATGGGTTTAGTCTTTTTTTGTTTGTTAGTCTTTATAGTCAGTCTGAAAAAAATCTCACAATTCTCACTAGCAATATGGTAGTCTCAATCTGGGCAGAATACTAGAGGCGTGTGAGTAGTCCCAGAACCATCTGGTCTGCCGAGGGCGCTGGGATGGGTCGATTGTAGATGCCTTCTTGGTAATTCTCGTGCGCAGCTGAAGGTGAGACTCACTGGATGGAGAAATAACTGAAATGCAGTGTCTGTTTAGTCTCTCCCACTCACACGTCCTCTCATTCAGAAAGTCCACTGAAGATCTGGGACGATGTGTGCCTGCGTGCATGTGTCCATACATGAAAATGTGCATGTGCATGTGGAAGCAGCCACACACACACATGAGCATGTGCACACGTGCAAGCATGTGAATATGCACTGCGAGCATGTGCATGCATGTGCACATGCGATCATGTGTACGCACACCTGTGAAACATGAACATGTGCTTGCACATGCACATGCGCAAACACACACACACGTAACTGCATATAGTGCACACGTGAGCAATGCATGTGAGCACACCCATGTGGCACATGTGTGCACGCGTGTGCCCTCTAGAGGAGGATTTGGAAGCATGTGGCTGTGCTCTGGGCCTGATCTGGACGCAGAATCCTGTGCTCCCTTCTCCACCTGATGTGGGGGCTGCTCTGTCCAGGCAGCTGCGTCACTGGCAGGTAATGATACGCATTTAAGACATTTGCTAGGGGTCACATCGTGTCTCCTATAAAAGGTTGAAGTCCTAGCCTCCAGCACCCCAACGTGTGACCTTATTTGGGGGCCTTCAAAGAGGTAATCAAACTAAAATGAGGGTCTTTATAAAAAGTAGAGGCAGACCTGCACAGACGGCTGGTGCTGAGGACACGCAGGGAGCCGACGGCCGTCTGCCAGCCGAGGACCGAGGCCTGGACGGGTCCCCTCTCGGCCTCGGCAGGCGCCAACCCTGGGTCTCCAGCTCCACGCACAAGGTCCAGACCTGGGAGAAGGCGCTTCTGCTGCGTAAGCTCCACCCCCCAATGGAAACGCCGCCTGTGGGTTCGGGCGGCGCGGTTCTTGTCGGCTGTTGTGTGATGACGTGGGGAGATTGGGGGCTATGCCTTCACCCCCGTCTGCCTGGAATCCCTACTTAAGCTTTAAATATTTTCTTTCTCTTCTGAAAATTTTATTATTTTGCTTTTTGCTTGTTTGTTTCTTTCATGCTGCTTTTCTTCTTAAAAACACAACACCTTTAAGTGCTCACTTTGCAACCCCGGGGACCGAGGATCGAATCCCGGCCCCGGCCCGTGCAGAACCATATACTGAGCTGGGGAGCTCCCCCAGCTCAGTTCTCTCTCTGTCTCTGTCTCCGTATTTCTCTCTCTCTGTCAAAAAATTAATAAAATAAAAAACAAACAAAAAGACACAACACTTACACATCAGAGAAATAAATGTTAATGTAATGAATTGATACAGTAGATTGGTTTTGAAGCTCTGCCAGTAGGATCTGTCCTAGACTTGTCCGTATCCAACACATCAACGTTCTAGAATAAACACACTTGATGCTTATGACAATTGTCTTCACGATCAATGACAAATGAACATTTTTTATTAGGTTTGGGCAGGAAAGCTAAACAAGGCACATCTTTTCTTCATCCACATGACTTTAAACCACATTTTAAGATGCATCTTTAAGTAGAACGAGTTTCATAACATTCCGATATATTTTTACTGTATATTTATTTGATTTATTTACTTTACTGTATATTTATTTGATGATATTAATCGGCACTACTCTACACAGTTAATGCATGGTTACATTTAACACTGTTTCCCTATCATGTATAGTTTCCCCTCCTCACCAGACCCTTTCCAGTTCCTGTTCTTATTTAAACTTCCCACACCCCTCACCCCACCTCGTTTATCTGCCGCAAAGACTCGCTTACATAGGTGCTCCATACATTTTATTAGAAACAGAAATCACTTTCTGTTTTCCAATGTTTTTTTCTAATAAATGGACGAGTACGCTGGCCTGATAAAATGTCAGTGCTTTTAAAGAAGAACTTAAAGGATGAAAAACTACATTGATCAGTTATGGAAGGTTTTTGTCTTTTCATTGTTTCTAGCTGGTTCAACTTTATTCACTGTGAAATTATAATGTAAATTAACATGTCGGTTCCTCTTTGCTTTAGCTGAGTCAATGCTATTCAACACCGTCTTGCAGATACTCAGAAAAATAGCACATCGTTTGTGGAAGCATTTAATGCAAACGTTTCTAGCTATTATCATCTACTGACTTGTGTAGATCTTTTAAAAAAGGACTGGCAAATCCTTCTTCTTGATGTGGAAGGACTTAAGGTAAAGAGACAGACATTAAGATTCACAGGCTTCCTGCTCCTTTTTCACTGAAGCTGCTTAGCATCCCGTCCATACATGAAGTTATTTAGGCACGTGTTACAGACCAGGCTTCAGGAACGAAAGGGACAACGAAATGGTGGCATTGGCCCCACTGCTGCCGTGTCCTGAGAGAAGTGCTGTGAATATAGTCAGGAGTATGTAGAAGGACCTCTGAGAAGAATAATCCCTTCCTCTCTGTATCTCTCTCTCTCTCTCTCACACACACACGCAAAACCCTCCTTCCCTCTGTGTTTCAAAACACTCTGAACAATAGTTTTGTGTGTCTCTTGTTCTAAAAACAGCGCATTTTTGAAGAAAAATAATGAAAAGGAAAAGAGAAAAGGACGTAAAAGATTACTAGGTAGATCCTATGAAATGGACCACCTCCTTTTTCTTGTTGAAACATTTAAGTTGCCTTTAGTTTCATAGCACAAAGTCACACAGTCAAGATGTTTAGTTTTTTGGGGAAGCTGGGAGGGCTCATTGGGTTGAGTGCTCGCTTTGAAGCCCCGGAGACTGAGGATCGAATCCTGGCCCCGGCCCGGGCGGACCCACATGCTGAATGGGGGTGCGCCCCCAGTTCAGTTAAAAAAAAAAAAGATGTTTAGTTTTTCTATCGACAGATCAACCTTCAAGGGTCTTGATTATGGTGTTTGGATTGAGGTTGCCTTGCAAAGCCCACAGCATTTCGTTTCTGATTTTTCCTCCTCCTTTTTTGGCGCCAAGATGTATACACTAAACTCAGGAATAATTCTGGGTGATGGTGGGTGATTTAGAGTTGCCTCTCACTTATAAAAGTAGTTCAGAAAACCCAAGCTTATTTTTGTACATTTTATTACTGAAATAGTAAAAAAAAAATTCTTTCTAGAGTGTATTTCTGGGAGTAGATTCCTCTTTTTCCCACTGAGGGAACGCTTGCTATTGGTCACCAATACTGTGCTTGGTCTTTCCTGTGGTGATGAGGAAACAGGGCCCCAGTGACCCTTTGTCCAACTTGTACCCATTCCTACAGGTGGGCTTCAGAAGTGGGGGAGGTATTGTACAGACGACCACATTTAAGCACGCAGGGAAGCGCATGCTCACTCATGTACAGAAAAGCATGTTTGTGCATGTATGGAAGGCCACGTTTATGCATGCGTGGAAGACCACGTTTACATATGTACAGAAAAGGACATCCATGCACACATGGAAGACCACCTTTACATATGTACAGAAAAGGACACCCATGCACACATGGAAGACCACCGTTACATATGTACAGAAAAGGACACCCATGCACACACGGAAGACCACGTTTACATATGTACAGAAAAGAACATCTGTGCACACATGGAAGACCATGTTTATGCACATACAGAAAAGGACATCCGTGCACACGTGGAAGACCACGTTTATGCACATACAGAAAAGGACATCCATGCACACATGGAAGACCATGTTTATGCACGTACAGAAAAGGACATCCATGCACACATGGAAGACCACGTTTATGCACATACAGAAAAGGACATCCATGCTCACATGGAAGACCACATTTATGCACATACAGAAAAGGACATCCATGCACACATGGAAGACCACGTTTATGCACATACAGAAAAGCACATCCATGCACACATGGAAGACCACGTTTACATATGTACAGAAAAGGACATCCATGCACACATGGAAGGCCACGTTTACACACACATGGAATAAGCTAGTGCCTCTGGACATAGAAGGAACCTGTTAAAATCGTGTCTCTCCTCCACTTCCAGAGTGGCTCCTCCCCGACAGTCCCTTCGGCTCAGGCGAGACGTGAGTCCACAGAAGAGACGAGGAAATCCTGCTGATAGACGCATCCGCACTCTGTTTTGCAAACAGGAGACGTGGAGCCCCGCTCACTCAGGGGAGGCTTCCCGGAGGCTGAGGGGACGCGCACACCCCCCAAGCCCCAGTCCTGGGCCCCTTCCTGCCCCTGCTGCCCCTGAGGCGTCAGACCAAAAACACTTCCTTGAGAAACAATTTGTAGGGGTTCCTTAATGACTCAGGAAACCTGATACAAGATATTGTGGTCATTATTAAGCAGCTGAGAGAAGAAAGAAAGGGGAGGAGAATGGAAGGAAGAGAGGACGGAAGAGAGGGAGTGAAAGGCGGCAAGAACAATGTGGGGGCCGTTGTCAGGTGGACAGGTGCTGTGTGGATTAAATCCTGCCGGAGCTGATGGTCCCAGCTGGTGACGGAGTCGTTGCCTGGCTGGCCGCCCCTTCTGAACAGAGGACCTGCATTCTTAGCGCTTTCGTCCTCTTACCTTCCTGGTGACAAGACACGCCGTGCCCAGTGCATCGCTTTCCAAATCAGCCCACTTCCTTTTCTCTTAGTTTACTCACTTGTGGCAAACAAAGTCCCCCTGAAGTGCCATCGTTTCCTCACAGTCAGCGAGGATGACAGTAGAGCCCTGGGAACTATGGGGACTCTCAGGCTGTGAGGACAGAGGGTTCCCCTGGGCTGACCCGTCTCCCCGAAGACCAGAGCCCAAAGCCACAAGACGACGGAGCTGGGGCAGCTTCCCCAATGCTCCGTGTCTTTTCTTGGAGCGTCGGTGACCACACTTCTCACTGTGCTTTCCTAATACACTGCTTTTCTTCTTCGGTTTTAAACCAGCACTTAGGGAACAACTTGTTGACATTGGAATGCACAGGACCCCCTCAATTCTGGGTCTGTCTGAGGCCTGTAGCCCTGGGAAGGGCGCTTGGCATTTGGAATTTGGGGTTCCCGCATGTGGAAGGGAGATAATACCGTGTACTTTCACATCTGTCATAAAGGTTTTATGAGGCAGCGTATGCACGGATGTGTTATAGGGTTTGAGACATGAGCCAAACTGTAAATCAACGCTATTTGCATTCCTTTCTGAACCTAACTGTGGCTTGTCTCTGGCAAATCACCTTTTACTTGACAACTACCTGCCAGTTTTGAAATATGAGCCCATAATCATAGTCTGAAGCAAAAGTGTAAATGATTTTTACTGAAATTAAGTTCATGAAATGGAAATGCCTTTTGGTTTTAAGACGCCGTTTTTGCCACAACAGAGGGATCAAGTTGAGCAAAGCATAATCCCTAAGGCACACACGTTCTGTTTCAATCTCAGAAAGGAGTTCAAAAATTCCCGGATTAGGTCGTTGGTAGGATCTTAGAGAAATCTAGAAGAATCTAGATTGTAACGAGTAGTTTAAAATATTAAAGCCAGGATCAGGGACAGCAGGTATCCACAGAAAGGGTATCGTGGTTTGAAGAGTTATCAGGGACGTTCCTAAAATACCCAAATCATATAACTGTCCTGATGACTCAAGGGACGACGGAACCAGATGAATATAGACGCTCCTCAATTTAATTACGCACTGGAACCTGGTAGCAAGGTTTACGTTGTACTTTGTTGAGAGTGTTTCACGTGAACTCTTACTGTTGCTGTTCCCGACAGGTGCCTGTGCACCTTCCCCGGGGTCCCCACTAGAGAAGCCTTTTCTGTTGTGATAATTCACGTGGCCACCCCATCACCACTTACATCACTTTGGTCTTCACAGGAAGAGATCTGACCCTTTGGGATCACAAATGCTGTTCTTTGGCAGAAGGAGGATTCATAACAGGCAGCCCCTCTGAGGACACAGGCTTCTGAAACTCGCAACGTGGAGGGGTCGCTAAAAAGGAAACACCGAGTCCAGACTCGCCCCGGTGAGTCCGTCTCGAGCATAATTAAATGGCAGCTAAAATGAGATGAGATTAAAAAGATGCCTGAAAAGGATCGCAGACAACTAAAGAGCTAGGAAACGTTGAAATGTAGCCCTCAATTCTCAGAATTAACATAGAAGTGTCGAGATGCACCTTTTACTCACGTAATTGGTGTGACGTGAGGAATAACACGGTACCGTGTAGAAAGCAGTCCCCACCTTACGGACAGGGGACGGCTAATCACAGCGCTAACACGGCCGGCGGCTACTTTCCGTTCTTGATGGAGTGGATCAGGTCTTGCTTAAGTGATTTCCTTTGTGGTTTGGAGGAGGAAATAGTTTCCTGATTTCAGCTGAAACCACTTCTGCGGTAGCATTTTTGTTTTAAGCTTATGACCCACTCCTTGAAGACACGGTTCTGTTCAAAGCCCCCGTTCTGCACGCCGGTACGGGGCAGGCAAAGCCGCGCTGAGCTCGCCTCTACGTGCTGCCCACGCCGTGTCAGCCCCTGCGTGTTGGCTGATAGCGTGACCTTCCCCCTGTGATGGTGACCGGACTGATTGCGGCTGTCAGCACAACCCGGGACAGTCTCAGTGCATCTTCTTTGCGATGCTCTGTCATCAACAGATGATCACTGGACGCTGTCCCGCCTCACAGCCCTGAAGGGTGACACCGGGCACAAGAGCTTTCGTTATGGGCGAAGGAGTAGAGTACCATCCTCCTCCTCCACCATTGTCGCTGTTTTCAATGATTTTCTGTGCATGAAACGCTGACTAGAGTTTATAACGATTCCATTGTTTGGATGTCTGAGTGGCAGGATGAATAACTAGCCTAATGGTGTCGCCGCAGATTTAATTGAGTCTTTTTTTTTTTTTAAAATATATTTTTATTTATTTATTTTTAACAGAGAGAGATACAGAGACAGAGACTGAGAGAGAACTGAACTGGGGGAGCTCCCAGTTCAGCATGTGGGTCCGCACGGGCCGGGGCCGGGATTCGATCCTCGGTCCCTGTCACTGCAAAGTGAGCGCTTAACCCACTGAGCCATCCCGGCTTCCCCGATTTAATTGATTCTAACTTCTGTCAAGACACGTCACCATCTTGCTTAAAACGGGAGAAGAGGTTACGGCGTTTCTTTCCGGGACTGTTGGCTGAGCTCGGTAGCAGGCGCCTTGGTGGGACCCGAGGGACACATGGGTAAGTGCCACCCAGTGTGAGACAGCACCGTGGGGACAGAGCGCACACTTCACACCCCGCGAGCTGCAGGGTGAGAAGCACGGCTTCCCGGGGGGTGGTGGGCCTCCCCGGCCGAGGTCAGCCTGGTCACTGTCACCGGGTCTTCCACGACAGGGTGCCTGTCACCAGACGAGCAGGCACGCGTGAGCGGTTCCCTGTGTTCGCCGTGGGCCGGATGCTACACCGAGAGACACGGAAGGACAGGGTTAGCGAGTCCGTGGGCTGAGGACGCAGCACGCTTATGAGAAGGCGCTTCGTTGCCTGAGTAGGAGACAGAGGTGATGGCTGTGCAGCGCCAAGGCCGTCTCCACGGGGTGCTCCCCGGCCACCCTGGAAGCAGCCGCGCCGCTGAGCAGGTCACGGCCTCCGCTGCGTGTCTTCTCCCCGCGTACGCACAACCACGTTGACGGGAGCTGAGGACCCCCACGTACGGACTCAGCTGCCAAGTCTCAAAGTCCACGGAGACATCCAGGTAGTGGGTCTCGGCAGGTCTGGGATGCGAATAATACTTCTCTGCTGCCAAACGAAGAGAGAATTGCGTGGCCCTGACCTTCAGAAGGTGTCAGGCTTTGGCCTTCTTCGCACACTGTGCGATTACCTTATTTCTATGACTTCGAAAGCATTGCTTTAGCCAGAGACCTCAGCCCTTGGAGATAAATAGGTGTATTTTATCTGCAATATGGATTTCAGGATGTCATGTCTGAATTACTTTTGAGTCTAAGGCACGCATCGTTTCTGTGATCAGTCATATACAATTATTTGATAACTATTTTAACTGGATATCTGAGAAGAAGCTCACATACATGCTGGGAAATTGATTAAAAAAAAAAATTCTGAGTCAGGAGGAGGGAAAGTGAGCTGTTGTCATACGTTGATAAGATAACTGCGTTGGCATCTGAACTGAATTCATGGCAGGCTGGCTAATTTTTTTTCTACTTATTAAAAAAAACATATATATATATGTTTTATATATATATTTAATTCAAATATATTTATTAAATAAATAAATATATATATATATATATATTTATTTATTTATATACAACCGCACTGGCATCTGAACTGAATCCATGGCAGGCTGGCTAACTTTTTTCCTAGTTATTTAAAAAAAACTTATATATATAAAATTACTGGTTGAAATCCTTCTGGTTTTAGAAAAGCGAGATTTTCCTGTGGTAGCTACTAGGACCCATGGTTTGGAAAGCCGTTGTATGAAGCACTTTCTTATTCACAATCTCCTGTGCTTGAGTCCCCACAGAGGCTCCTGGTGTGTAGTAACTGAGGGGCTGGCGGTTCTGTTCATGCGTGTACGGACTTTGCTGGAAGAGGCAGACTGTGTGGACCGAGGCCAGAACAATTAAGGGGAGCCCGGGGTTTTGTTTTGTTTTTTTTTACTTTTAAAATGGCTTAAAAGGAAAGGCCCCTCAGGATCCCAAATGCCCGAAGCAGAGATATTTTCACATTATGTTCCTCACAATTTAATTTATGCTCATTCGTTTTTATGGAAGGGCAGGGCAGGAAGCAGCACAAGAGTTCAAATGGCACTTCATGTTCATTGAGGCGATGGTTTGGGGGAAGCCGGGACGGCTCAGCAGGTTAAGTGCTTGTCTTGCAGCCCTGGGGTCTGAGGATCGAATCCCGGGCCCGGCCCATGCGGACCCATATGCTGACCTGGGGGGTGAGCTTCCCATGTGAGAGGCCCCCAGTTTGGTTCTTGCTGGGGTGAGCTTCCCATGTGGGAGACCCCTCAGCCCAGTTCCAGCCCTGTGCAGCCCCCGCCCACCTGTGTGGAAGGAAACCATGTTGAAAATGGATGACGTACAACTATGGAGACGGCTCTGGGCCCTCCCCCTTCTCTCTGTCTCTCTCTGTAAAAAACAATAAAATAAATCTTTAAAAAAAAAAAGAGAGAGAGAAAATGGTTTGCTCATGTGCGTTCTCATACCACTTTGTGTGTGTGTGTGTGTGTAACTCTTACTTGGGACTGCAAACGTGTCTTCTCTTGTCTTTAATAGTAGAGAAATAACTCACTCTTATTTGTACCCTTGGAATGATTCTTGGCACCTAATAGGTCCTCAAAAATGCTTCTTAGATAAGTGAATAAACTATTAAAATATAATGCACCATGGAAATCAGAAAAGCCAAAATGATGGGACTAGTTCGGCCTAACAGATGTGCGGAATCTTAATGAAAGGAAGTGCAAGGAGAATACCGTCCTGGGGCTTCGGAAGCAAACGACACCGTCGTTAACTGGGCGGGTGGAATCCCTGCCGGCCAGCCATGATCTGAGTCCACTTGTCCTGCTTGGAATTAAGAGTCTCACCATGAAAACTAAAGGTGTAAATCCTGACTACTTTAAATAAGACCCTTGGTTCTTACCAGCAGGAGACGGCTTTCTTTAAATTTAAGTTTGTTCTATTGTACTTACATGAAGAAACCATCAAGTAGCTTATTGTGCCTGCTCTCTGGTTGTGCGTCTGTCCACTGGGGACTGTGACCTCACCCAAGACAGTTGCTCTCAGAAAGGTGCTCGTTTCGATGGGTTCAAGTATTGGCTGGAAGAGTTCTTGACCCACATTCAGTGGTGCGGACAGCGTTTCTGTTAAGTTTTTCGGGCCGGTGAGTACCCCTCACCAATAAGCAGGGTGACCCTTGTACAGGTGAGGTTTGTCTCACGCTGTGGTGTGAGGAGCCAGCCTGGCAGGGCACACGGCTCTGTCCTCGTGCGCTTCTATTTTGTGTAAGAGAAGGGCAGGCCCATTTCCCAGGTGAGAGTACATCTGCACAGGCAATATGCATATCGACTTAGAGAAATGAGAGCAATGTGCTCACTTAATTAAATTTATCCAACATTTATTGAAAAATCTGCCTAATGTCGCTATTCTACACTGCGTGTGTGCAAATGTGAGTGTGCGCATTCCCCTGTGGCCAATGCCTGTGTAGAGACTCACATATTCTCTATTATATTGAGTTTATGCTGAGTAAGAAATGCAAGGTAGGGACAAGAATGGAAAGCAGGTGTCACCCGGACCCCTGTGATTTGAATTATTCTGTCTTAAACTACCCATCCAGGTGTCTGCAGTATTTGCCCTCATCTCTGTCAACAAGCCGTCTTTCCCTAGTGAGGACCCGAGAACAGAGAAAATTCCATCTTCTTCTGCGTCCCTTCTACCTAATGTGATGTCGCCAAGGTGAGGCAGTTATATGTATTTAAAGATTTAAACAGTCGCTGTTTCCTAAAAGCTACAACATTGAGGATTGGTGCCAGGACTCTCGCCCGCCCTATAATTCTCCCCCTTCTCTGCAAAGCACCATTCCCTTGTCAGTCAATCAGGTGACGATTCTGTGGGTTTCACAGGCTTCCTAAATAGGTGGAAAAGAACCGTTTTGGGAGTTGAAACCCAAGTGGTAGTCTGTACTTTGCTCATACTCTGTGCAAATAATTCCTATTTTGACTTGTATTTACTTTTCCAAATGAGTAGAATCTCCTACGATTATCAAGGTTTCTTAGTTGATCAGGTGGCAGAGTTGTGGCTTAGAAGACCGTATCTAAACAAGCAGCCAAGGCGGTCGCCTCTACACTTTATTCTACAACATTCGAACAAAAACAACTTCACAGAGTTAATAGGACAATTCTGCTGCCTGTTTTCACCCCAAGTTCCATCTTTCCTCTTTCTGTGTTTTCTTGTTTCAATTACTTCTTCCCTGTGAATAAAATGTGTCAGCTTTTATGTAGTAGATGCAACCATCTTTGAGTAAATATGTGTACGTTGGACAGTAGAGAGGAGCAAATGCAATAACTTTTTGTACAAACACATTCCTGGTTCTGCTCTTACAAGAATACTCCTAACTTGGCATTTCAAGTGAGCGGAGCTCTGTGTTAGAAATGAGGATGTTGTGTCCACTTCAAGAGGAGCAGAAGACTCTCCCGAACTTGGGTGACATTTTAGCCAATGACATTGTCCTTTGTCCTGAGTCCTGGAGAGGCCTCCGTATCTGCTTATCATAGTCTCCTGGTATTGTATTTTATCATTTTACAAGTGTAGAAAACTTACTTCTCTTTAAATCTCTTTGGTCTCCTCCATTCAGAATATTATTGCCTTAAATATTTTCTCTACTTACTTTGAGGAGTAAATCAGACAGTACCTATGATTTTTGTTTTTTGTTTGACTTTCAAACATAATTTAGAAAACTCAAGAGGAGAATAAACTTCTGTTGTATTTACACATGTTTTTGCTTACTTTGTTCCATTTTTCTACTAGGTTTCTTTTATTTGCTTTCTCTTTAGAGGACTTCCTGTAGCCATTCTTTCAAGATAAGTCTGCTGAGGACAAAATCTCGTAGTTCTTGTTTATCTGAGAGGCCTTGAATTCCCTTCATTCCTGTAGAACATTTCTTGCATGAGAGGTCCACAGTTCTTTCTCTCTTTCTTTCTCTTTCTTTCTTTCCTTCCTTCCTTCTTTCCTTCCTTCCTTCCTTCCTTCCTTCCTTCCTTCCTTCCTTCCTTCCTTCCTTTCTTCCTTTCTCTCTCTCTTTCTTTCCCCTCTCTCTCTTTTTTCTTTTTCCTTCCTTCCTTCCTTCCTTCCTTCCTTCCTTCCTTCCTTCCTTCCTTCTTTCTTTCCTTCCTCCCTTCCTCCCTCCCTCCTTCTGTCCTTCCTTCCTTCCTTTCTTCTGTTTCTTTGAGTACTTGAAAAATTTTGCACATTTCCTCTGGCTTCTATGGCTTCTGTAGTTTCTGGTGCGAAGTCTGCTTTAGTTTAAATTGTGTTAACTCTTATAAGTAAGGTATCCTTTCCCATTCATTGCCTTCAAGGTTTTCATTTTTTCCTTTTGTCTTTAAACTTCAGGAGTTTGACTAGGCTGTGACGTGACTTGCATTTCTTTGTCTGTCTCCCTTGTGGTCTTGACTCAGTTCCTTGAATCTAGATTTAAGCCTGCCATCAGTCTTGGATAATTTTCAGTTACATTTCTCTGAACACTTTTTGAACTTTGCACTCTCTCTTCTGTCCTCGGGCTCCAGTGACGTCCGTGCTAGGTCTTTTGCTTGTTACGATATCACAGATCTGTGAGGCTGCGTTCCTTTTCCCGCCACACAATTCTTTTCTCTGCTGTTCCGATTGGGTGATTTCTATTGTTCTGAGTGAGGGTCCCTGGTTGGTTCTCACAGCTGATGTTGACCCATTCGGTAGGTCTCTTACTTTATTTATTGCATTTTTCAATTCTAAAATTTCCTTAGTTTTTATTTATTTATTTATTTTATGTCTTCTGTCTCTTTGCTGAGACTGTCTAATTTTTCAGGTTGATTATAAATCCCTTTCAGATAATTTCAACATCTGTGTCGTCTTGGTATTGACACCTGTGGGTTGTCTTGTCTCTTGTTTCTAGTTGTGACTTTCCTGGTTTGTGGTGTGATGACTGACATTCATTTACATCGTAGGCATTTTGGGGTGTTATGTAATGAGGTTCTGGATCTGACTTAAATCTTCTGTTTGTGCCAGTCTGCTGTGTCGCCCCACGGGCAGGAGGAGGCCTCAGTACTGCCATGTGGGGGACAGTCCCTTCCGATCCAATGGGAGAGGGCGCCCCATTTCTGCTCCCCACATGGACTCTGTCAACCTTGTAAAGGGGGTTCTTACCGCCTCCTGCAGCTACTTTCCCATTTAATGTCTCTGACAGCATCTCAGCTGGGAGAACTTGCCTCCTTACAGCCAGGAGAGGTTTTGTTTTTGTTTTGAATAGGTTTTTCCCTCTGTGTGGAAGTTATGTGGATGCACGAGGGGTACAGAAAGTCTGTCCTCGCTGTACTAGGATGGAGGGGCGGGCAGGAGAAGGCAGAGTCTGTGACAGAAGGTCCTAAGCAGGTGGATGAGGCAGGAGCTGATTTAGCAAATACCATTCTTTCAAAGGCCTGTCCTTGGCACGTCTAGACATGTCCAGAGGGTAAGAAATTATCTGCCAGTAAAGCGTAATGGAGGAAGGCCCACGAATTTGGATTGTTGGGGTTTAAATTGTGTCTCCACTACACTGATCAGTTGTGAGAACCTGGGCAAAGTCTGGGACTTAGGGGAGGCCCAACTTCAGGGGTTGTGCTGCTGCATTTGGTAACGTGCCCACTGCACCCCCAGCCTGACAGCCCCACACTGATGGATTTTATGTGACCTTTTCTCTCCAGCAGTTTGCAGCCTGTTGGGTGACACCGTGTGGCCTGTTGGTTGTCAGTCATTGTCTCTGGGCTCCCAATTCATGGAGACGAGAGGCCCCCGCAGGGCGTGAAAAGTGTTTGCTGAGCCCCGCTCCCTGCAAACAGTGCTGCTCTCGGTTCTAGGACTGGGGACCAGCGTAGAAGTGAGTCCACGTTCTGGCTCCCCTCTCCTCCTGGTCTAGAGGTCCGGGAGGTGGCAGACAGAAGTGGCCCCTGCCCCCTGCACCCCTGTCTGCATTGCGGACACTGGGCCCTGTGGGTCCCGTCTGGGCCAGCCGCTGCTGGGCCCTCACTTTGTGGACGCTTTTTCCTGTGGACTCACGGTGTCCCTTTTGCAAAGATCCACCAGAGAAAGTCCTCTCCCATCACAGAAGTCAGAAGGGCAGGTGCTTGTCATGAGCTCTTAGCGTGTCTTACGTCGTGGGTTCTGTGAACGTCCAACTGGGTTTTGCGCTTCACCTTGACTTTGGTTGTTAGAGTGCTGAAAGCTGAGCATGTGTGGCCCGTTTATCGAAAAGTGCAACAAGTCACCAATTTCCGTGAGCGAATGACCCCGGCGCCTCCACCTCTCCTGGCCTTACTTTCCTCCCACTCTGTTCTTGTGTTCGTTGTGTTGCACTCACTGCATTATCGTGACTGTGTGTTTTGTCAACGAGATGGGGCGTTGTGTCAGCTCAACGCTGAATTCCTGTGGGAACGCAGGAGGACCCGCAGCCGTGGTTCTGGAAGCTCACGTGACTGACTGATCACCTTGACCCGATGATCGCAAGGGGATTCCGGAGGTTGGTCCCGGGGCGCAGGGCGGCATGGGCTGAGCTCTCTGCACTCTCCTTGGTCTTTCTTGGTGGTCACGTTGTGGTCACAGCCACGTGCAGCCATGACTCTGCCTTCAGACGCGAACAAGGACAAGGGGCTGGACACAAAGAACCCACTGGTTGGGTCACAGTGTGTCTGGTGGGATTTCCCAGAGGTCTCAACTGGTGACTTGTGCCTGTGGGATAATACAAGGGACATGGGGAGCTGACTGTCTGTTTTATGATGGACTCAGAGCCGCCCACATAAAACCCACCCTTCGTTGGTGAGGGAGGCGGTGATGATGGATAGAGTAGCTAGGCCGCCGTCTCTGACAGCGATATAAACACACGGACATCCCCCGTTCTCTTTCCGTCACTGTCACGTTTCATAATAAAAACGTGGCCTCTACAGAGCACTTGAAACCTTTTGAAGTGATTTTATATCTGATTCCCTAAGCTTTAGGTTAGTCTGCTATACTTTCCCCCTCAATCGCTGGGAATATTTGTCACTTTCTGTAACTACAGAAACTGGGATTTTCATTCACATGATGAATGAGGTGGTTTTATGTATTTTTCCTTGTTATTTATATAATTTCTGTAACCCAATTTCCTTCTGAGAGTTTTTCCATCGCTGGACTAGATATTAATTTGGCAGAATTTGCTGAAACCTTTTACAGATGCCGTAAATCCCATTCGGAATGCATTACTCAAGTTACGGACGAGAGTGCACTCTGTAGAGCTCCTCACAGAGTTGCCTGAGGCAAAGGCTTGGGGTTTGCTCTAAATAAGGGGTCTGGGCAGCAAGCACCTGCATTCAGAAGCATTTGTTGCGGAAAATGGGTCCTAAGTATAAAATGAGAACAGCGCTTTCCTTGGCGTCTTCGCGCCGAAGACCAGACGGCCACGTGGGAGGCGCTGCTGTGTTCACCCGCGGCATCCGGCCCGCAGCACGGCCTGTGCTGCCCCACAAAGTCCACCCACGCTGAGGAGTAGTGAGATGGCTAGGTAATGCTGTCAAAAGCTAAACTTTCTCCTTTGGGTTTAGTAAAAGGGAGGAAGATTTGGTTTTAAGTAAAAGCCTTCTCTGTACACGTTGTTTTCTAAGTGACACCATTTCAGAATTTTGCCAGAAAGCACGTTGCATGTGGGTGAATGCCTGAGTTGGCTCCTGGACGTGACGAATGCCTTTTCACCCAGGACATGTGACCCGGGACACGTGGGTTTGGATGCAGTTGAAATATCGCCCCCAGACCATTGTTTGTACGGCATCCAGTGAAGGCGTGATGCCCAAGTGGGTTCCCCGTTCAGCACCCCTTCTTCTAACAGCCGATTCTCCTCACGGGAGGTCCCCGTGGAGGTGTCAGGCTCCACGCCTGACGGTCTCTTCCTATGTCGTCTTTGCTATTTCTTTTCTAATATTTCTAAACAGGGTTCCTGTTCGGATATTGCTTGACACAGCCCTCTGAGTCACCGCCTTCGGATTTCTAGTGTGAAGATGGTGGCTTCTCAGGGTTGTGCCCCTCCTACCGTCATTCTCCGTTCTTCATGTTCCGGATAGTGTTGAACACGGTTGTAACCTGATCGACACTCATTATTTACCCTCTGTTACCTAAGTAAAAAGTATTCACTCCTGACAAGTCATGTCCTGTGATAACATTTATTTTCCTTGTGCTACTCTTTGCCTTCCTTGGAACAAGTTATTTTTCACATGTGTTAAATTTTGGTTTTGCTGCGGTATCTTAACATCCAAGAAATCTTCTGAATTCCATGAATGTTCCAGTATTTACATTTTTTTAATATGTAATTTTCTTAATCTTGTTTCATGAGTGAAGTATCTTCTCCTGTCTCTTTGAGAAAATGAGATGTAGTTTTCATTTTTAAGTTTGCTTTCGTGTTTTTTATTTTTTTCCCTTGAAGGTATATGGTTTTTCTTTTGCTTCTTCTTCTTTATCTTTTTTTTTTTAAAGATTTATTTATTGTTTTTGACAGAGAAAGAAACAGACAGAGAGAAGGGGGAGGGCCCAGAATAGTCACCATAGTTGCACATCATTGGTTTTTCCACATAGTTTCATTCCACAGGTGGGCGCGGGGCTGCACAGGGCAGGAACTGGGCCAGGGTCTTGCCCCGGTGAGAACTGAACTGGGGGCACTCCCCTGTTCAGCACATGGTTCCACACGGGCCGGGCCCGGGATTCGATCCTCGGTCCCCAGGGCTGCAAAATGAGCAGTTAACCCCACTGAGCCATCCCGGCTTCCCCATTCTTTATCTTTTTTATGCTTAAATTTTTATTTTATTTATTTTTTTTAAGATTTATTTTCTTGTTTTTGACAGAGACAGAGAGAGACCGAGAGAGACAGATAGAGAGAGAAGAGACAGAGAGAGACAGAGAGAAGGGGGAGGGCCCAGAGCCGTCTCCATAGTTGAACGTTATCAGTTTTCGACATGGTTTTGTTCCACACAGGTGGGCGGGGGCCGTGCAGGGCGGGAACTTGGCTGGGGGCTCCCATATGGGAGGCATGCTCCCCTCAAGCCAGGGGCTGAACTAGGGGGCAAGAACCAAACTGGAGGCCTCCCGCATGGGAAGCACACCCCAGTTCAGCATATGGGTCCGCACGGGTCGGGGCCGGGATTTGATCCTCGGTCCCTGGGGCTGCAAAGCGAGCGCTTAACCCACTGAGCCATCCCGGCTTCCCTATATCATTCTAAATTATGATTTGATGTTTTTGTCTGAAAATTTTTTGTGTGTGTGTTTATTAACAAAAGAGTCATCAGAAAGCACTTTTATGTGGGTTCCAGAGTTATGGTTTTTTGTTTTTTGTTTTGTTTTAGTTCTTTCTCTAGTTCTTTGGCCAACTTTTCCTTCGATTGAAAGGCTCCCGTGTTTAACCTCCCCGCCTGCCCTCTCTCTGGCGATGGTCTACACAGGCAGGAGGAGCCGAGGCCCGGGCCTGGTGGGGAGCGAGGCTGCGTCGGTGCACAGCCGCGCTCTGGTGTACGAGCAGGAGGAGCCGCCCTGAGGGCCGCGCGCCCTTCTGATCACGGTCAAGGTCAAATGCGTCATGAGGAGTGGCTGTACGTCAGGATCACTGTCGGCCTCGTTTATAACACAGACATCTCGTTTTTAATAATGTGTTAATGGGAGGAAACATGCCTGCCATTTGTGTAATTCTTTGTTCTGGCAGAGGGATAACTGACCTTATCTAATGAATATGCAAACAACCAAAGGCTCCTTATGAACCATTTGACCATCTGCTCCTGGAAAGACCACTTGACTGTCTGCCACGTCTCACCAAGTAAGGGTGGCAGCGAACCTTGGAGCCGTTAATCTACGGTATGTATTTGAACAAATCTGTGGTTTTATTACCATCAATAAATGAGGCAGCTTCTCTAAGCTGAAATTCATGGCTCCAGTGAGATTTGGGGTTGATATTTCAAAGGATAATGTCAAGAACAACATTAGTGCTTTAAGTGACCAAAACGATGAATGTTAGGATCGTAAGGTTTTGAGTAGAACCCAACTTACGTGGTCCGAGTCCCCCAAGTTCAGTTCTGAACTGCACTCGTTTGCCTGTGCAAGTGCATAGTTGCACACTCACACCTACTCAGGAGCCCACCATGTGGATTAGTTTTTTCTGGTATCTTATAAAAAGTAAGCAAGAGCTTTGATCTTTTTCTTTTTGAGGAAGGATGACATAAAATAAAGACCAAATGCTGGCTCTGAAGTGCTCCCAGACTGAAATTTCAAACAATAAATGTAAATCGGAAATGTTTGCTTCTGTGTTTACCTCATTTCTCCTCATACTGACAATTCTTAACTCAGCTTTGCGTGGCGGTTGGTGGTTCTTCATAAATTACGTTCCACAACCAAGCTGACTGTGTGCTGATCGCAGTGAACCTCAGTATGTTTATCTTCAGCCCAGGGGATGAGCAGTGAGTGAAATAGCGAACGGTGTTCCATTTTACATGTTTCTGTGTGTCAGGCTGCGTCCTACCCTCTTAGGTTACAATCTAAAGTGTGTCCCAAAATTCACGCAAGATTTAAATTTTGCGTCATTTGTGTGGTAAAGTGTTGCCAACAACAAAGAAAAGACCGTGACAGCTGACAGTTCAGGGTTATTAAAAATGTAGTGCTCCATGAAAGAACAACGTGTTTTTATTGTTGAGCAATGAAAATTTACAATTTTTAATTATAAACCTGTGTTTTCTATCAAAATTACTTCTTGCGTGAATTTTGGGACACCCTTTAAAAAGATTACAGCTTTTAATAAATCAAATGGGTTTCATTGGCTATCTGGTGTTCATTTATGTTTAAACTAATGAGCATTGTAACCCAGTCCAATCTCAAGTAGAAAATCTTTAGAAATCATTGGGCTTGTGATTTGTGTTAGAATTCAAAAAAATTAGGAATTTGATGTGATTTCTTCTCTGCTGGATGCAGCCTTAGATATGCTTTAGATCCAGGATCAAACTAATAACTTTTAAGCATTGAAAGTAAGTTACTTTCTTAATTGAAGAAATTTCCTTTTGGGTATTCCTTTAGGATTATGCTTCAAAATAAAAATTATGATAATATATTTATTGCTATCCACATTAATCTTAATAATCATAGAGATCAGTGGGGGCCCCTGTCCGCACTATGGCTCCTATTATCATCTGTTTGTTTTCCCCTATGCGACCACAGTACCGGAAAGCAAATTATAGCATCTTTTTGAAAACTGTGGAGAAGTACAAACTTGGAACACTGTTTTTAGCTTCTGTCCAATCAAGGTTCTAGATGTGACAAATGCCTTGTTGTTAGACTCAAAATATAACAACTGCCCAGCCCACGCTATGTAAGGTTAAAGAGTCAGTGACAAGTATGTAAAATATCTCTGAACAACCCACATTTTTAGACCCATCAAATGTGGTATTTTTAAATCACTACACATACGATTACATGACTGTCCTAATGTTAGAATGCTCACTTTAACCAACCCACGATATAAATGTGTTTTCTCTATGTATAATCTGACAAAAGCAATCACAACCAACGACCCTACTTGCTCCATTTTTTCCAAGTTTTATTGAAATATAATGTATAAATACATTCCTCCATTTGCAACATCTTAGGACCAGAAAGAACAGAAAAATAGCCTCCAATAAGGTCCATTTTTTCTTTTACATTTTTTTACTGCTACATTGGGCTTTTATTACTTCTATGAAAGTGAAAATCTTCCTCTGATCTATAGCGTCATAAACACTCCAGAAATGTGTGTGGCCATTTCCTGCAGGATATACTTTATGGGTCAAATTTTTGAGATACTTGGTCATGACAACGTCGTGACTTCTTGCATTTTTGCAGAAACCTGGGAGTCGGCCGTCTATGACGCTAATGTCCACACTGTGTGGCCCCACGGCCGCATTGGCACGCCATTCCTGTGAGACTCTTATTAAAGTTTCCATATCGTTCAGTTAGCTGATACAGAGACAAGTTCGGTGCCTCGTTATGTTCTTGTTGATGATTCCCGTTACACTGATCCTTTCGGCTTCCCTAGTCTATGATGAAATTGCTTTTTTGGAAGTTGTTTCAGACAGTCGCTGCATTTCCGTTATTGGATTTCTCCTGATAGTATCACGTTGGCGACGGCATCTTACCAAGTCCCTTATGTGCTCTGTCTTTCTTCTGATTCCACAGTCTCTCTTCACGATTTTGTTACCTCTTGCCAGTAAGTCCTTCTACGATGCTTTCCTGCTGTCTGTCCCGTCTCTCTACCCTCTTCCGTCTTTCCAGAACAGTGCAGACCCCTTTCCTGTAAGTCAACATTATCCTCATGCATCTCAGTCTTTAAACATTTTCAAGGAACAGGGAGCCACCTGGTTGTCGGGCTGACTTCTGCTTGTCGTTATCACCCTGACAACCCCCTCTGGGCTTGTACCGGCTTGAGAGCTGGAGTGTAGCCAAGGGGTGTGTCTCACTATTGGGTAGAAAACCAATCGGCCGCTCATTCCCACTGAGACTCAGAGGCTTGGTCACTGTCCCTGTAGAGCGGCAGGGACCTCCTCACACCTCCTTCGCCTCTGCCTCCATCCTCATGCTCAGCAGACGAGCAGCTCCCGAATCCCCCGAGCAGCTCCGGGCGCTGCCGGCCACCGCCGTTCCCTCCGCGGGGTGGACTGCACCTCATCTCGCCTGCTCACGGGTCCCCCTCCCACAGCGGATCTTCCGGCCTCTGCTCCTGCCGCGGGGGCCCCCGTGTCTTTCCCGATGACGCCTATGACCACAAGCATTGCTGTAATTCCTCCCAATTTATGAACAAAACAGCAACCATCACAAACAGACAGCCCCCCACTTCTCATCCCCTCCTGGAGACGACCCCTTTCCCTGCTCTCTTCTCCGGCAAAATCCACGGGAGAATCGTGCCCAGGGTTGAGGGCGCCACCGCTAAACCCGATGGCGCATTCCCCCTCTTAGCGGCCTAGCAGCAGCACCTGGCTCATCTGACCAGTACGGGTCCTCGTGGCTTTTCCTCTAACTCCAGGACGCCCGTGACGCCAATGTCCAGTTATCTCCCTAACGACACACGTCACCCCTGCTAGATGCGCCTGCTCTGTCTTCTTGTTCCTCCTCAAGATGATACAAGCTCAGTGCTTAGTCCTCGTCGACACTGAGTGCCTTAGCGGTTGGCTTCGGCTCCCTCAGTGGCCTTCATCATGCTGACTGCGCAGACCTTTGATCCCAGGTTAGACCTCCCCTTGAGCAGGATACGTCCACCCACTGGCCCCCACAACTGTGCTGAGCGCATGACCAGCGCCTCCAGATCAGCACGTTCAAAACGGCGTCCTGCCTGCCCCATGTCTTGCTTCTCCAGAGCGTCCCGAGGCCAGTAACTGAGAACTCAGCTTCTGGTTGCTTCCGCCCAGGGTTTCAGCCCTCGGCTTTGTTCTGTGCTCCCACCAGAACTCGATTCGTGAGCTCATCTCGTCAGCTCCTCTTGTCAGAGCGCCCACCGGCCCGGTCACCTCCCGCCTGCTCTTGACGCGAGGTCAAGAGCCTGCCAGGTAGCGAACGTAGCCAGGCCCGGCCACGGACTTTTCTAAGCGGACCCAAGGGCTGAGCATCTTGGGCTGAAGATTTGTACAGATTGCTTTTGCAAAGGCCGTCTAGGGACGGGATTTTATTGTGATGCATTAATTCAAACAACATGAGCTATCCATCCACCCATCTCGAAATCAGAGCTCAGCTACCCTTGTTCGCGACTTATATCACCACGTAACTGCTTTTGACAGCAAGCTTCCATTTGTCCCATTCAAATGTGAGTGACTTAGGCATATCCCGTCTCAGCTGTCTTCATAATACCTCACCACCCTACGGCAAATGGGCTAAAAGGGTGGTACAGACGTCTAAGTGTGCCCCAAAGCAAATTGTTGGTGGACAGTGTAAAGTGCTGAACAAGTTCTTCCACGCTCAGAATGTCACTGAATGCTCACTGTCACATTCTTTCCTGTGCATTAATAAGAGGCGGGTAGCTGTGAGCATGTCTGAACACTCCCCACCTGGGCTCCGATAAAGACTTTCTTTGTAAAAATAAATGCTGGGCTTTATGCCATGACATGTTTGATGTGGTTGAGATGGTGATTTATTAGACAAAGAAGATTGTCTGGGTGCTGGTCTCTTTTCACTAAAAGGTCACTCATGAGAGAGAGTCCCTTCCAGAGACCATAATGTAAGATCAGGCAGACTCGCTGTAACTAATGTCCTGGAATCTGAGTTCCAACTTGATCCCAGAACAGGGACATTGTAGTGCATGCTTCCTGAGACGTCATTAGGGTCACAGTTTCCTGCAGTGACATTCCATTGGTATATTATGCTGGACATACGCTTCTTTCATAGTCTAGCACTTCACCTTGGTGTATCCCTAACTGCAGTGCCGTGTATGTGCCAGAAAGAAAGAAAAAAAGGAATGTACAAGACTGTTCCAACAATTTTATTAATAATAGACCATGCTAAAAGCCTCAAGTGTCCCTCACCTTCAGGATGTAGTAATAAATGACGGCGTGTGCTTATGAAACAGGGAAGGACAGACTTACAACATGCAACAGCATATATCCCTGTTACAGTACAACGTTTGAAGGAGAGAATCCACTCTTCTGTAGAAGAACCTATGGAATCTGGTTGCACGCACAGGAAATCCAAAGACAAGTAAAATGAATCAGTGGAGATACAATTCCGAACAGTGGTTATGACCTCGGGGAAGGGATGCTGGCTAAAAAGAAGCTTCTAGATTTCTGTAATAGCCTGTGTCTTGGTCTCAGTCATTGTTAGACAGGTGTATATACACTTGGAAAATGTCACCAAGTTGCCCATACCTAAGGTTTTTAGACTTTACGGCATGCATCTTATAGTTCATCAAAAAAAAGACAGGAAGGATAACATGATGGTTGAGGGGACTGAGAGTGACCATCTGGGCGGTTGGAAGCCAGGGGGCTCGCATGGGCCACTCTCGCTTCACACACGGGTGACCCGGTGCCTTTCCGTCGATACGACTCTGTCCCGTGGGAGCCACTGTTCAGTGTCGTGGCCTCAGCCCAGTGCTCTCACGGGCTCTGCCTGAGGCAGGGGCTGACGTGGGAGATCGTCGGCTCTTCCCTCCGTCCTGGGTGAAGCACAGCTGGTCACGTGATGGAAACGGGGACTAGAAGAGTTTAAATGCTTTTGTGTGGCCCCACTGAGAACGAGTAGGATAAGACAATATTAGGGTGACCAGATGTCCCGCTTTTGGCGGGACAGTCCCGATGTTTGGAAAGAATGCACGACAAGCTAGGGAATGGCGGGAGATAGACCCAATTTCTCATCAAGAACCCCCTCCCCCCCAGTCAGTGGTGTCCCGCTTTACCCATGTTCACATCTGCTCACCTTAGATAATATCGAAGTTCAGCTCAGAGTGGGCCCTTCCGCCGTCTGCTGTTTTAATGCAAGTGGATCCTGTGAAGCAGAAGGCGATTGCTCCCCTCTGCTCTCCTCCCGACCGGACGTGCCTGGGCAGGAACAGGACCCGGCTGTGCCTCGTTCCTCTGCCCTCAGCCTCCGGCTACGTTGGAATTGATGATTTCTTTTTTTTCTTTCATACTTTTTAGATGGTGGCATTTTTTTCCTATTAACTAACATTTTATCAGTGAGTGTTAATTCCCTTTGACATGTATCTTGAAATAGTTGCTGCTTTCTTTACAACCCAATGTTTTTGCAATATGTGCATCTCTGATGTTATCAAAAATGCTAAGAGTAAAGTATACAGCCACTCACTTTACAAGCACATATTCAGAGTTGTGTTAAACTGGTTCACGGAAAGACACGTCTGCTTTGTAAAAATGAGAACGAAATTGGTTTGATAGAATTAAGCAATAAAGGAAGCGCTTGTCCTTGGCAGTTAACCTGATGGTTATTAGCTCCCACGAAATACCCTGCCCTTGGGCCTTAATTACTATGTGAAAAATGTAAAGTAATTACTGTGATGTAGAGTAAAAATCTAAAAAACGTTCTCCTTCCCTATTCCAGGGATGTGCTTTTCTTAATCTATTGATTTCCTACCAATTAACAGTGATCGTACTACGTGAATAGTGCATCTTTCTTTACAAACCACTAAAACTGTTTTGGAAAGAATATGCATGTTTACAAAATATTTCTTTTTTGAAAAGATTAATTAATTAATCATTATTATTATTATTTGAGTTATTTTATTTATTTTTTTGACAGAATCAGAGAGAGAGAGAGACAGAGAGACAGAGACAGACAGAGAGAAGGGGGAGGGCCCAGAGCCGTCCCCATAGTTGTGCGTCATCAGTTTTCAACATGGTTTCGTTCCACACAGGTGGGCGGGGGCCACGCAGGGCGGGAACCGGGCTGGGGGCTCCCGCATGGGAAGCTCACCCCAGTTCAGCATGTGGGTCCGCACGTGCCGGGGCCGGGATTCGATCCTCGGTCCCCGGGGCTGCAAAGTGCACGCTTAACTCACTGAGCCATCCCGGCTTCCGCAAGATTTATTTTTTAGGATTTATTTATTTATTTATTTATTTATTTATTTATTTATTTATTTTTGACAGAGAGAGAAAGAGAAACAAGAGACAGAGAGAAGGAAGAGGGCCCAGAGCAGTCTCCATAGTTGTATGTCATCAGTTTTCAACATGGTTTTATTCTATAGGTGGGTGGGGGGCTGTGCAGGGCAGGAAATGGGCCAGGGGCCTCCCGTATGGGCCTTGGTGAGAACCGAACTGGGGGCCACTCCCCAGCTCAGCATGTGGGTCCACATGGGCCAGGCCAGGATTCGATCCTCGGACTTCGGGGCTGCAAAGCGAGCGCTCAACCCACTGAGCCACCCCAGCCTCCCTACGAAATATTTCTTAAAGGCACTTTTGGATTAAAATTGAGTAGTACAAATAAAACCACATTTTTGGGGTGATATTTTTCACACTTACAAAATAATACTCATGGAAAATGCAGAAAAGTCATACAGGAGGTAAAAACTGCTTGAAACCCATGCTGTTCATATTTTGTTTAATTTTATGAGTGTACATTTATTCAATGTATCAGAAATCAAAATTTATACATGTCTTAACTTGTCTTTTCACTTATTTTTATACAGTGTATATTTTCTTCCTTTTAAAAAAGATTTATTTTGTTTGAAAGAGAGAGAGACAGAGAGAGAGAGAGAGAGACAGAGAGAAGGGGGAGGGCCCAGAGCCGTCTCCATAGTTGTACGTCATCAGTTGTGACATGGTTTCCTTCCATATAATAATAATGGAGATAAAGTGCACAGTCAATGTAATGTGCTTGAATCATCCTGAAACCACCCCCTGCCTTCCCTCCCTTACAATCCTACATGTCCAGACAATTGTCTCCCACAAAACTGTCCCTGGTGCCAAAAAGGTCGGGGACCCCCAGTTTATACCGTATGTTTTTTTTTAACTTATTGCAGCATAACCATTTCCTAAATTTATTAAAAAATGCTTCTATATATATATATAATTTTAAATTGTACCACTGTCCTTCCATCTAGTTGTTCAATCCGATTGTAGGCACCCTGTGTTTTAATACACTCTATTCAACAAACATTTAATCACAGACTCTTTTTAAGTACAGGGAATATCAGAATATGCGTTTATGTCTTAGAACTAGAAGAAATGAGAGCTCATTTCACCCAGTGATTTTACCAATGAGAGAATCTAGATGAGTTCATAAAGGACACATGACAACACAGTGTCTGGCAACAAAGGCGGTTGGGGGTGGCCGGAAGTTTATTGACCTGTAATCAAGTCCCATGTGATGAAAATACTGTCGGGTTTCGCCTCCATTTCATTACTGGGGGAAAGAGGACGTTCATACCATGATTTTACTTCACATTAATGTGTTGCACGTTGCTTTGAGTCTTAACTGCTCACTCGTGCTTGTTTAGAAATAAGGCTGAAGAATCACGTTTCCCAGATGGGTTTCACGGAACGGTACATCCCCACCATCTAACTGTCCCTCGACACTTGGCCACCTTCTGTTCCTTATGCACTGGCGGTGACTTTAAAATCACATCCTGGCTCATCTAAACAGGTTTTTGGGTTTCACAGCATGTTTCCCCTTATCGGTAGCAATTGAACTTGGTTAAGTTAGAAGTGCCCAGTCATAACCCATTTCCATTTCTGAGTCTGAACTCGCTCTGCTGTTCCCCGTAGCTCACCTTCAACTTCTCAGACATAAATGATGTAAATCTGTCATCAGATTTAATGACAGTGTGCCTCTATAACAATTTTCTTTGCACTAAAAGTAATCCTTTAATTTGAAAAAACATTGCATTTTCACAAGTAATGTATAAAAGTAGACTCCCTCATACCTTCTGAATGAGCCGTTTCTTTGTTGAATTTTAGTCTTCCGTTGTTGTCTATGATTTGTCCTTAAGGCATGTTTTCTCCCAACGCCTGGACGTTTGTGCTGGAACTCTATGATGTGAATGAAAATAATAAAATGAGTGCTTCATGACTTTTCTGTGGTCCAGAGTTACTGCTTTTCTCCTTGCTGGTTATGCAAGAGGATTTCAACCTTCTCTCCCCCCATTTTGGAATGACCTCTCTGAGGATTAATAGACATGATATCAAACCAGAACTCAAAGACCAGCATGATCATAAAGCTCTGGGGAATCCTCAAAGGTCACGGGGGACTTAGATCATAAAAGGGATATGGGGTGGTCAAGAAATTCGTGGAATGGGGAGTTATCAGAGCGGTGGGCGTACTAGTGCACACAGTTTGATTGTGTGACTTGTTAGTCGTGTATGTGTCACCTTTGAGCCCACTTGTGTCCATGTTCTTTCAGATAGCATTGAAGAAGTGTGTCAAATGTAAAGAAAACACCAAATATGGACAAAATTTAGCTTTGCACTGTCATTAAGTTCCTCCAAAAACAAGGGAGAACACCTCAAACCATTTGGGAAGAGTTGTTAGCAGTTTACGGGGGCTGTTGCCCTGGGAAATCCGTGGTTTACCAGCGGTGCAGCCTTTTCAAGCCAGGCAGAGAGTCGATTGAGGACGACCTCTTACAGGATGCCCTGTTGAGGCCACTTCCTGGGACATGGTCAAAAAAGTTGAAAACTTGTAGTGGAAGATGCCAGACCGAACAAAGAGCAGCCAGCGGAAGTGGAGCATCCGTGCAAGATGGGGACTGAGAGCGCTCAGGCCGCCTCAAAAACACAGCGCTTTGAGTGTTCACGACAGCGTTTGGGCCTCTGCAGAGACCATAGAGATGAAGTTTCAAGCCGGGTTGTCACTGGAGGTGAGACTTGGCTTCATCGTGATGAGCCAGAGTCAGAGCAGGCGTCCACGCAGGGGCATGAAAAGGGCGCCCACCCCCTGTGACGTTCAAGGTGTCCCAGTCGGCTGGGAAAATCGCGGCTACTGGGTTTTGGGCTACAGGGGGTAGCCTGGTGATTGGTTATAGGGATGAGGGCGTCACAGTAACTGCAGAGAACGGTTCCATCTGCTGAAACAGGTAAACTAATCTGTGAAGGAGAAAAGAAGAGGATCGTGGACCAAAGGGCTGCTGCTTTAGCCCAACAACATGCCCGTGACGAGAGCGGAGCTGCTCTTCCCGACCGCGGCTTCCAGACGTTAAACCCCCTCCCTACAGTCCAGACCTGTCTCCATCTGATTATGATTCGTCCCCAAATATGAAAAAACAGCCTCGAGGGAAGAAAGTTGTAGATGACAAAGAGGCTAAAGCTGCAATTTGAGGGCAAAAACAAAACATTGTTCTTGAGGGTATAAATAAACGTATTGAACGATTTGAAAAGTGTGTTAGAGTTAAGCATGACTATACTGAAAAGGAAAAATAATAACGAGTCTTTCAAAACCCTTCTTTCCCTTTATTCCACGAATCCTTTGACCATCTCTTGCACAGGGAGTGCCGTGTAAGCCCCCGAATACCCCGCCAGAAGTCTTTTGTTGTTTCACGGCACAATTTAGTGATTCACCCTCAGCGATAATTTTCAGGGTTTTTTGCATCCATTTGAAATGTTCTTTTCTTTATTCATCCCTTTAACGGTTGATTCCATAGAACAAAACCACTGTTAGTAGATTGAACTTAACTGAGCCGTCTCAGCGTGACAGGGTGTCTTAAGCCACACCTGTCGCACGGCTGTGGAAAGCAGCTACAAGTGCAAGGTGGTAGTCAGTACGCAGTGTCAGAGCGGGAGCCCGTTGAATCTGTGAGAGCGAAACCACTGGGTGCAGGATGAACTTCAGACCCTGAGTCCGGCCCTACGTGTCCACTTGCCAAAGCCACGCAGCGCCGTGGTGCGTGCCGTGGGGAACGCCAGTGCCTGCCTCGTCTCTGTACGTCTGCTCCCCTCCTCGTCCTTCCACGTGTCCAGCAGACTTGCGTGCTAGTCTCCATGGAGACGGTCCCTGCCCCTCCTCGGGCCTGTGCCCGGTGGTGTGGTGACAGGGACTCCGTCGCGTGTCTTCCGCCAAAGCCTCGCCTCTGGGCCCCTAGGCCTTCTTCTCACAGCTGGATGCTCCCACCGTAGACGAGGCGGACTCCAGGCTGCTCCCCGCCCCCCCGATTTCTAGTTAGCTCCCGGCGGTATGAAGCCACACACAGCTGCTTGTCTTCCGGGTGGTTGAAGCGCTCAGTCAGGTCGTGTTTGCCACAGTCACGTCCTTCCGAGTGGCTGCCACGTCACATCAATCCGAGTGGCTGCCATGAAGCTCCAGCTCCTCCTTCACCTGAAGGGCACGCCCAGCAAAGGGACCCCATTTGCCACCTCGCCGGCCCCGTGGTGCTTGAGGACCGCCAGCGTACCCGCCTCCTCTGCCCGCACCCTTCTCGGGGTGGGTGGGCTCCACCACACGCCTCCACGCAAGACGACCAGCGGACTCCTCTGAAGGCGGCCGTCAGACCAAGCGGCCGTCTTCCAGTTGCCTCCCGCAGAGATCGCCTTTGCTCATCAGGGGACTTGCTTCTTCCCCTGGAGCGTGGCCTCCACGTTTCTTACTGTGTCCCCCAAACGCCTCGACTTTCAAGACCACGAAGCCGCCTTCCATAAACAAACTTCACAAGTAAAACAATTGGCCCAACGAGTAACGCGGGGGCGTTACTGACAACAGGGAAGGCCTGAGGCAGGTACATGCTTCCGATGCAGGAATGTGTGCCCGGAACTCCAGCCGAACACCCGGCCTGAGCGGGACCCCAACACGGGACGGGAAGGACCCGTTCTCCTCGCGTGTCTCTTCATGGTCAGAGTCCACAGCAGAGGCGAGAACGGCTGTCATGGCATTAGTCACACATTCAAAATTCTGCCAGAGCCAAAGGCTCTGGCAAGGGATTCTGTGTACCTGCAATGAGCCATAATAATAGGATTATTGTGAGGATATAATGTGATAATATATGTTTAATTTAGTGGTTGGCATATTATAAGTCCGTGATGATGATTAAATATTGATTTGAAACATTTCCCTCAAAATCTCCCCAAACCCGTCTATCATACGACAGTATACGTACTCCTGCCATAAATAACAAAACATTATTTGGAAAATAAACGTAGGCCTCCATATGTAAATGGAGGAAACAACTTCATCACCCAATTTACTTTGGTTTGGAGACATTTAGGGGAAGCTGGGGTGGCTCAGTGGGTTGAGGGCTCGTCTGGCATCCCTGGGCTCAGAGGATCGAATCCCGGCCCCGGCCTGTGCATCCATATGCAGGGGTGAGCTTCCCATGCGGGGGCCCCCAGCCCAGTTCCCGCCCTGCACGGCCCCCGCCCACCTATGTGGAATGAAACCATGTTGAAAACTGATGACGTACAACTATGGTAAGGTGACCAGACGTCCCGCTTTGGGCGGGAGAGTCCCGATTTTTAACAATCTGTCCCGTGTCCTGCGGCGTTTTAAAAAAGTCCCGATGTTTGGAAAGAATGCACGACAAGCTAGGGAACGGCGGGAGATAGACCCAATTTTTAATGAAGAGCCCCCTCCCCCCACGGTCAGTGGTGTCCCGCTTTACCCATGTTACCATCTGGTCACCTTAAACTATGGAGACTTCTCTGGGCCCTCCCCCTTCTCTCTGTCTCTTTCTCTCTTTCTCTGTCAAAAACAATAAAAATAAATCTTAAAAAAAAAAAGGAGACGTTTAGAAGAATTGGTGCTTAAAGAAAAATACCCTGTATTTATCTCATATTCATTTTAAGTTAAATAAATGCATGTTTCTGGTAGATATGGCTCTTGAATACTTGGGTTTAAATTTTCTGTAGTTTATACCATCTATGATAAAAGCTCTAGGTTTTTGACTATTAAGAGAAAAACTGTAGGAAGTTTCATAAACTTCAGCTTTACAATTTCATTACATGTGTTGGGCATATTGAAGGGGTGGATAACTTACTGTAAGATATCAAAATGTTAAACGTAAGAACCTGCACAAAAAATGTCGGTGTTAGAACAGTAGCTGAGTTAATTTATTCTGAGATACATTGTAAACTCCATGGAAGGCTTTAGATAATTAAAATAACACAAATTAGTTTACTATGATTAATAAGATTCTTCTACATATGAAAGGAATTAAAGCTGATTAGGTTAAGTATTTCCAAGAGTTATCTAAGTTTGATACATTTATATAAATCAACATAATAAAACTGGAAAGAAAAAATTGGAAATGGGCGTAATAACATAAAAAGCAAGGACTTACCATTTTTCTAACCTATAATGTCTTTTGAAAGTAGCACCTTGTATTTCACCATTTTCATTCCAATTACAGAGAAAACCGCCATTTTTATGAATGTAGGACCAAGGTCGTATTTTCTTTGAATATGATATTTTTAATTAAAGCCCTCTACTTATTAATAATCTCCTCAGAGAAATGTTCACATGCCCACAGCACATTTTTATATTATCAAGTGAGTGATTAGCAGAGATTTGGGTCTGTCTATTCGCTGACGTCTGAAATGAGGTAGATGAAATTACTTAAAAATAGAAGTTAGAGGATATGAGTCTAGGGATAGAATATCTAATCACAAAGGCTTATTATTTGCATACCAGTGAGTCCTCAGTCTCACCCACGTTGACACAGAGGCTGTTCTTGGAGCTGCCCGCCCGTGAGAGACCCGCACCCTTGGCCGTGGGAGCCGCGGCCGGGGCCCTGGACTCACCCGCTTTCGCATAAAAGCGTCCCCGGCGGCTGCGCCCTCCCACACAGCCGGCGTCGGTCTCCCCGCTCGAAGGCAGAGTCGAGTGGCCGCTGCCGAGACCGCATGCCACTCACTCACTGAGGCTTAACAGACCAGGGCTGTGCCCTCCGCACGCTCGCAGCCCGTCATCGCTGCCAGACAGCCGTGCGCCAGCTCACGCGGCTCTGCCCGCGTACGTGCTGTTCCGGGGTCCACTCGCCGGTCCCTGTCAGACCCCGCGGGGCCGTCTGGAAAGTCGAGGCCGTCAGCCCCACGCCCAGGAAGCCGCGGCCTCCTTGGTGTGGTGGGAGCACTGGCCTGGCTTCTCTTCCAACACGGTGTCGCTTGTGTGTCTGTTTCCCGTATTCTTCCTGAGAGCTGGAGGCTGGATACTGTTCATGGGTTTATCTCCTGAAACAGACAGACAGGCAGACCAACGGAGAGACAGGCAAGACAGACAGGCAGACAGACAGACCAGCAGAGAGACAGACAGGCCAACAGAGAGACAGACAGACCAGCAGAGAGACAGACAGACAGGAAGGCAGACAGACAGACCAGCAGAGAGACAGACAGGCCAACAGAGAGACAGGCAGACAGGCAGACAGGCAGACAGACAGAAACCAACAGAGAGACAGACAGGCAGACAGACAGATAGACCAACAGGCAGGCAGGCAGACAGACAGAACAATAGACAGACAGACAGACAGACAGGCAGGCCAACAGACAGACAGGTAAGACAGACAGGCAGACAGACAGACCAACAGAGAGACAGATAGACAGACAGTCAGGCAGATAGACAGACCAACAGACAGTCAGGCAAGACAGACAGGCAGGCAGACAGACCAACAGGCAGGCAGACAGACAGACAGACCAATAGACAGACAGACAGACAGGCAGACAGACAGGCAGATAGACAGACCAACAGAGAGACAGACAGGCAGACAGACCAAAAGCAAGACAGACAGGCAGACAGACCAACAGAGAGACAGACAGACAGGTAGACAGACCAACAGAGAGACAGGCAGACAGACAGACAGGCAGACAGATAGACCAACAGAGAGACAGACTGGCAGACGGACCAAAAGCAAGACAGACAGACAGACAGACAGACCAACAGAGAGACAGGCAGACAGACAGACAGAAAGACACGACAAAATTCTGTCTCGTCAGCATGAATTCCAGAAAATGGAAGCGTCTCGATAGATTTTTGGTTAAAAGAAACACGGAAGGAAGGCGGGACACAGGAAGAAAGGATGGAGGGAGGAAAGAGGAGGAATGAGCTTTGAGGTGCGGGACTGGAGTCGGTTACTGGCACTCTCTAGAGCGTTGTTCTGCGACAGGGAACCACGGCCCCCACCTAGAGCTTGGTGTTCCAGTAACTGTGCTCCCCACGCTGTACGTCCTCGTGACTCACTTGGTTGATACCTGGAAGTTTGAACCTCTTGTTCCTCTTCCCCTTCCCCACCTTTAAAATTTTTCATTTACGTCCAGGGTTGTGGACGTACATGAGGGAGCGAGCGTGGGCTTCTGAGAGCCCAGACACGGGCCGGGGAGCTCGGGCTGCTAGGATGTTACTGGGTCCAAGGAACAGCTGCTCCTTGGAGAGTGAGTGTGGACGGGCCTTGTGATTGTCGGAGAGGCGGCTCTTCAGCCACAGGAGTGACAAGGACACTCCACATTCGGCCCCAGCCCGGCTTTGCTGCCGCCCTCCCGGGCCGGCCCTAACCAGTGGCCCCTTATGCAGGCAGTGGGGTCGGTCACAATCAAGCAGACGTGGACTGGGAGTGAGAACAGGCAGCCAAGACTGCAGTCTAGCGGTGAGCGAGCACGTTTCTCGGCCCAGGTCGGGACCAGAACGCAGGGGAGAACTCACCTGCATGACCCGGAGGTTGTTATGCTCCTGCCAACAACCCGAATCCGTCAGGAGTCCGAACGTGCGCATATTTAAAGAGGAACGTCTTTTCACGTTAGCTCGCGTAGAATTGTGGATGCACCTGCACTGAGTGGCCATGGATTTTCCGTGGTGCCTGTGACGACAAACCGCCACCTCCCACCCTGGGACCCTAAGATGGCATCTTCGGTGACGCTGCCAACAGTGGGATGTTTGATGGCCAGATGATAAGATGGACGCGCTGTGACAAATACAAGCAAAAGCACTGAAAACAAAAGACTAACACAACTATTTTCCTTGCACCTCGCACTGGAAATTCCTAAAAACTCTCTGTTTGAGAGAAACTTGCTGCAGGGAGATTGCCTGAGTTTGCGGAGCTTATTTTAAGGTAAACACCTACTAATACCTACGAGCTGCAACGGGACAGTCCTCAGGGTCATTTGGTTATTAAATGTTTCCGAATCCCCGCCTTCTGGGAGCAGGTGAGGACGGCCCTTTCCGCATGTGGGGCAGTGACGTGCACACTCCAGTGACGTTTGCATAGTCAGCTGGTTGTCCTTCCCGCTGCCAGACCAGCGACAATTCTCCCGGACGGGCCATGGCGTCTGCTCAGGTCCTGATGACAGTAATGCCGCACAGAGCCCCGGGACCCCAGTGGGCATGGTTTCAGCCGCTGCGACTGTTTCATGCAGTGTCACTGAACCTGGGCTGTCAGACACAGCAAGCGCGCCGAACAGAAGCGCTTCATGCTGAGAACGGCTGGACCCACCGAGCGTGGACCTTAAACGAAGCTCTTCATGTTGGTGGCTTGGTGAGCTCCTAGTTGTCTCCACTCCCAACCCCTCCCTCGGCTCCACATCTTACAGAATAAAAAGCTGAGGCGTGAGACAGCACATGAACTAGCAACGGGGGCCCTGCTCTGTGGGCACAGGCATGCTGGGAGGACCGGCGTCACCCCCCACCTGGCCCGGGAGGCCGGCTCGGGCGCCAGGTTGCAGGGTTCCCAGACGCTGGGTTAGGTAATCGTTAGCTACCAGGGCGGAGAAGAAAGCGCTTGACTCCTTGTGATGTGGACTCTTTAGTTACTACCTAAAGCCGTGCACGTTTCTCTCACTAGATCCCTGCACAACCAAAATGACTCGTTCGATGAGAACGTGGCGGACGAACCTAATGAACGGCTCTGGCCTCCGAATGACGGGAAGTAAGGAACGCAAATTATTTGCCCAGATCTGTTTCCACCTAACTCCCTGTAAGAGAATTCTCAAGTCTTACCCAGAGCTGGCTTCCGGCTCAAGGCTGTCCTTGTTCCGTCTGTGACAGTCCACCCCTTTGACTAAGACGGGCCCACGGGCCTCACGTGGAACGATACGTACAACACGGGGGCCATGCCCTTACAGAGACGGATGTGGATTCTCGTGGTCTCTCCTGCTTCCCTGCTGCCCTAAACTCAAAATGTGAAACCGAGCAGAGCAAAGCGTGGCGGGCACTGGGCAGACCTAGCCAGCTGAGAGTCAGACTAACGGAGCAGAATAAGCGTACGTGCCGCTTAGGTGAATGCGTTTTGCAGTCGCTCTTTTATACATAGCTGCCTAGGCTGTGTTTATAGTAATATTAGACTAATTACAATGAACGCCACCAGAAACCCAGTTCAGGCCTATTTTTGCTGTGGCCACGGTCGATTTTATTATCATCACCATCGGCATCATTGTTATTAAACGTCAGGCAGATAGGATTGAGTTAATCGTTCTTCTCAGTTCATGGCCCTCTATCACCCCCCATCTGCTTATTTTATCTGCTGCCTCACTATTTGCTATTTGCGTTATCTGGGGCTGTTTATTTCACTTCTCTGTGCTTCAGTTTTCTCACTTGTAACATTCAGATAATAATAGCTCCAATCTCTGGCTTGTTCTGAGGATTAAAAAAGTTAATTTGCGCAAAGCACTCTATCCTCAGCATAATACTCGTTGCCGACTAACGTCTTTATTAGCTATTATTATTGATTTCTTTGGGTTCTCATTCCCCAACCCCATTTTCTCTGCTCCCGCCGGCCAGCTTTCTAATCCGGTAACGTATGTCCTTCTGTTCACCCCCATTCTTGCCTGGTCGGCGTTATCGGTTTCTATGGGTTATTTTTAATTTATGTAAATGCACCGTGCTGCGGTCGGCAGGGACGACGTGAGGGCCGGTCACGTCGCTCCGACTCCGGCTGACCGACTTTTCTGAGCGGTTGCGTAGGCCTCACGGGGCCCTGGCCACATAGCCCCACCTGCTCCCCGGTGACAGGGGCCCAGGCTGCACCCCTGCCTGGTTCTTCACCCCCACAAGGAGTCGTGGGATGGACGTCTTTGAAAGTGTCTGTTTTGGAGACTCTAGTTTAACTCGTAATCATGAGCCGTACTGCTTCTTTCTGATCTGACCGCGCGTTACGAAGAGTTCTCGTGGGCACGGCAGATCCCGTGGCCCCTTAGGATAAGGTGACCAGACGGCCCGCTTTGGGCGGGACAGTCCCGATTTTTAACAATTGGTCCCGCGTCCCGCGGTGTTTTAAAAAAGTCCCGATGCAGCACTGTTCACAGTGGCCAGAACATGGAAACAACCAAAATGCCCTTCGATAGACGACTGGATACAGAAGATGTGGTGCATTTACACAATGGAATACTACTCAGCGATGAGAAATGATAAATTACAGTCATTTCTGGCAACATGGATGGACCTAGAGACCATCTTATTAAGCGAAATAAGTCAGAATGAAAGAATCAGGAAACACATGACCTCACTTATAGGTGGAATATAAAACTGACAGTTACAGCGTTTATTTTTCTGAACCTTCAGAGAACTGAGGTCACAAGGCCATGAAGGCATTGAACTTGAGAGGGTGTCAAGGTCTCTGAGGACGAAGTGGCTGCGTGGCCTACGTGTTCCACACCAGGCAATGGGGAAGGAGGTGGGAGCCACGGTGACACAGACAGAGTTGCGGACACGCATGTTGCCAGGGACACTGTCTCCAGTGACTTTTCACACAGGGCTCGGTGTGGACGTCCCGGGGACAGATTCTGCAGGAGGAGGGAGCGGGGGGGGGGGGGGAAACATGGACCCTCACGCGGGCGCTTCTTCACGCGGTCCTTCTGGTTAGTAGCCGTACTGTTGCTTTTGAAATTCCAGAAGTATAGATTAGGGTGCTCATTTTCTTCCTACCTTTCTCTCTTTAAGAAAACACAAAATAAAATTTGAGGGAAAACACATACAAGGGAAAAAACTCCTGCTACCCTATCATCCCAGCCGCCCTCAAGCTAATATGACTCAGGCGGACCCCCTGGGACAAGCAGTCCCGTCCCCAGCCTACCTCCTGCCCAGGAGGCAATTTTTTGATTAATAAAATATATTTCGAGGCTTACAGAAGCCGAAGACATGAAAATCCACACCCTCTTAAGGTGCCATGTTGTGAGGAAAATGTGTGAACGCTTCCCTCGGGGAGGGAAGGGAGAAAGGAGGACACATCGGGAAGCCAGTCGCAAGTGTCAGGTGTAGCAGACAAAGCCAGTCGGAAATGAAGCGCCTGCTTTCCGTAAAACCCGCCACATACGCTGCTGCGACTCTTTGAACCTGAACCCCGAGGCTTCATGAGGAATCCCTAATTCTCCCCTGACCCATCCAGGAAAGCGGCTGTGTCCCTGCCTCACGTCGGCTTCACCCCGAGAAGCGGGGGACAGGTGCTTTTCTCGTCCGGGCCAGCCCAGCGGGGACGTCTAGGTAAGGTGACCAGATGTCCCGCTTTGGGCGGGACAGTCCCGATTTTTAACAATTGGTCCCGCGTCCCGCGGCGTTTTAAAAAGCCCCGATGTTTGGAAAGAATGCACGACAAGCTAGGGAACGGCGGGAGATAGACCCAATTTTTCATCAAGAACCCCCTCCCCCCCAGTCAACGGTGTCCCGCTTCACCAATGTTAACATCTGGTCACCTTAGGGTAGACGTCTCCCCTAACACTCGATCCAGGTCGTCACTTAAAAAATAAAGAAAGAAACAGAACAAGGTTTAACTGTCTAGATGGTGGAGACGAAATGTCACTGCCACGCTGCTGCCGGCCAGGCCGACGACGGACGATGGGTGACGTCTGGAAACCCGGGCAGAGTGACATTAGCCGCCAAATCTTAAGCACAAGAGCAAAATGCAGACCACACACTCCCCCCCCTCCCCAAATCGTCTTTAAGGAAAAAACGCACCCATGGCTCGATTTATTAACCATTCGCCGTAAAAACACGTATTTACATTTAGTGTTGTGTTAAACTTATGAATAACATGTTTTGGGGGGTAGAAAAATAAAGCCCGTCTTTGATATTTTATTTCCAGTATGCTAGAGGCAATACAAATTACTGAAAAAGGTTTTTATTCTCAATAATGTGATTCAGGGAATCCTGCGACACGACTAGGAACCGTTGCTTCCTGTTTCCCGTCTTTGGGTTCTTGTAAGGTCTTGGTAACTCGTCTGTAAGCATTCTATTGGAATGATTTATGCTATAAAATCATGTTTAAAAAAACTTATCTTAATATCCTCTCCCTAATGAATTAATGAGCTACATATAGAAAATAGTTTCGAGTTGTGACTTCGGCTGTGGCCATGGGATAACTAAATATGCACACCTTTTGCATTTTTTAAGAACGACTGAGAAAACACATTGGAGGTACGCTGGGCTGGGGCCAGGTGAATTCTAAGATCAAGGAACGCGGTTCCTTTTTTGTGCAAGTGAACTCACTCGTGCGGGTAAAGAGTGTGCCTTCAGCTCAGCTGGGCGGGTACGAACCCACAATCCCGCTAAGGAAAATTTCAGACCCGACAGAAACAGTCCCCACATTCGCGTTTTTTACCGTTTAGACACCTCCCGGCAATTTGATATTCCACGGGAGGTACGTATCATAGTAGGTCTGAGTAATAGACATTTTTAAAAATGAGTTTTAATGATGTAGGTATAATTAATTTAAAAATATTTTCTGATGAAGTATTCATTTGGGAGATTACAAATTCAGGTAAAAGGTTGAAAAGATTAAGACAATATAGTCCCTTGTTTTCAACTTGGATTATTTGCTTCTCCCATGAATTGGTATTTGACCTAATTCTATTAAATGGAAATTATTGGAAAACGTTTTCCTTTTTATTTATTTTTCCTAGAAGTTTTACATGATACATATAAAGTTACAACAGATATTTAGACACATGGGTCTCGTTCTGAAGTCGGAAAGCCTGGGCTGAAACCCAAAGCTGACCTTCTCAACGAGAACGACCTTGATCAAGACGCGCCAACGCTCTGTGCATAGTCCCCGCACACAGAGTGAAGGTGCTCCTAGAATTCTGGGGATTCGATGAGCTCTGTTATGTAGGTCGTGGGACAGTGAGTGACAGAGAGGAAGGACCGTTGGTTACAATCGTCCTTGTTGCTATTATCAGCCAAGTCCCGTAATACCGCTCCTCTATGAGGTCCCACTCAGACACGGAGTGATGTAGGCGCTTCAGCTGACGGGCGTGGGGACGCTCACGCTCGGGGCCTGCGACCAGCGTAACCGTGGGTCTTGGAGGACCCACGAAGAGGTACTGACGGGCCTGCAAGGAGAGAATTCTGCAGAAGCCGAGCCATGAGCAGAGCCCCGGGGCCGCCTCTGCACATCCCAGACGCGGGTGTGGAGGGCGGACGGGACGGCCCATGGGGCCTCCCGTGAGCGTGTGCTGAGCGGGCAGCAGCTCAGTACACTCGCCGGCTCCCCACCGCGTCGGGCTCGGCAGCAGCAATTGGTAACACGTGTGGCCATGGACTCGCTGAAATAATAAAAAAAAAACACAACGGAAACATTTTTGGATAGTTGTGTTTCATGTCCACGGGCGATAAGCGTCTGTCTAAAAGAAAGTGAAAAATACTTTATAAAAACAGGAACGAAAGGGAACAAAGGGCCGGCGATCCGCAGAGCTGCTCCGGGAGCCACGCGGCCTGAGGGGCCAGGCTCCCCAGGTGGCTGCTTTCAATTACGTTCAAGAGCCTGGTCGCAGCCCCGGCTTGGAGTTTCACGGGAGGGCTTGGGAACCCAAATAATTGACCCTGATTTACTACCTTTGGAGTAAATCGCCCCGTTGGCAAAGGGAACAAAATGCAGCTCGGTGTTTGCATAGCTGCATAGAACTGAACGGGTGAATTCATGGGGTGTTGGCGAAAAGGGTCGCTTATGGCAGCTGCCCGAGGAAATCGGGTGGGGGAGGGGGAGCCAGGTCCAGCCCTGACTTCACGTGAATCTAGCAATGGGTATCGGGCTCTGCAGCTCATGTTGTGACTCAGTTTCCCTTCTTCCAGATTCGAGGTGAGGCCTCAGTGGAAGGGGTGCTTCTGTGTACGTGTGCTGCCGTCCGTTGGCGGTGCCTCCCAGCTCCGTGGGGTGCTACGTAGAGGAAGGCGCTGAAGGACAGAGTGTGGCCGTGTGTGCTCCCCAGTTGGCCAGCCCTGGGGGCAGCTGAGCGGCCTGAGGAGTGGACTCGGGAGGAGGCATCACCAGCCTGTACTCTGAGCCCTGCATTGCGGGTTCCTCGCTGGGTACAGACACCGTGAACATTGCATGTGCTTTACAGGCAAGGAGCCAAGTCAGGAGCCGCAGTCCCATCCGGTCCGTGGCCGCGATGGGTTTTGCACTCACCCTAGTGCGGCTGGGCCGTGTCTTCCGACGGTTCCCGGGCCCCCCCGACGGCTGAGCCCCAGCTCTGCCTGAGAGCGGGCTTTGCACACGAGATGCCGTTCACATGCCTGTGCGTGGCAGGTGTTGGGGGATGGGACGCAGGAGGAGGGGTAAGACAAGGCAGAAGAGCACAGACCATTCTAGACACCCCTGTAATATTTTCCTCAACAGGGTCTTGTGGTTTTGAATGTAGAGTGTGTACCCGTTTTGATAATTTTTCTAGAAATTAGGATTTTTTAGGATATGTAAATGCGTAGCCAGTATGCTTTATTTCAATTTCCAGCTTCTGAGATACAGAACTACATTTGATATGATGCTCTCGCTCAGTGACTGTCCCTTGCTGTACACTTAACGTGGATCAGAGATCGGCCACCCAGCCAAGTCCTTGAAGAATTCATGAGCCACCCAATGCCGAGCAAAGCAAAATCTCAGTGCAGCCGCCCAGTTTCAGGGCTGTGTGTTACACACCCGCAGTTCACCAGAACTGTACAAAGTGTATATTCTGATTGTGTTCAAACAGTGGTGTAACAGAGAGTTAGAGCTTTTGGCTTCCCTGGGCCACGTAGGAAGAATTGTCTTGGGCCACACATACAACACACCAACACAAACGATAGCTGATGAGCTAAAAAAAAAATGGTTGTAACAAATTCTCATGATGTTTTAAGAAAGTGTAGAGATTTGTGTTGGGATGTCTTCAAAGCCGTCCGGGAATATCAGGCAGACTGGGATTAGAGTCAGGGGAATCGGGTCAGCACAGACCAGCGCTGTGTAATGAAGTGAAGCTTGCGGTGTCTCGGGGCCCATGCTGAGACGTATTGTATTTTGTCTTTTGCAGATAGAAGTAAGACCAGATTCTAAGCATGCGAATCCTAGTAACGCTTCCCCAGTGTTTCATGCATCAACCCTTACAGAAATACTGAGAGGCAGGGCTACTCATTCCCCAATTTTATTAATAAGGAAGCTGATGGCCTGAAAGGTTTTTATTTTATTTAATTTTTAAATTTTTTTTTAAGATTTATTTTTATCGTTTTTTGAGAGAGAGAGAGAGAGAGAGACAGACAGACAGAGAGAAGGGGGAGGGCCCAGAGCAGTCTCCATCGTTGACAGCATTAGTTTTCCATATAGTTTCACTCCACAGGGGGATGCAGGGCTGTGCAGGGCAGGAACTGGGCTGGGAGCCTCCCGCATGGGCCCCGGCAAGAACTGAACTGGGGGGACACCCCAGTTCAGCATGTGGGTCCGCCTGGGCTGGGACCAGGATTCTATTCTTGGTTTCTGGGGCTGCAAAGTGAGCGCTTAACCCGTTGAGCCCTCCCAGCTTCCCCTGAAAGGTTAATTTAGTTGTCCCGGCTTCATCTACTCCGGGCTGGTTTGCAAGTGCAAGTGCCCCCCCTTCAGGCCCCGTGAACTTGAATCTGACACAGCGTTCTCTCCGGAATGCTGCTGCTTGGGTCCGGGAACTCGTTAAGTCTCTCTCAAGTGTGTTGCACCTACCCTGTGCCAAACCCCGAGATAGGCCCGATTTCACGCTTCCTTTTTTCTATTTTAATGTATTTACTTATTTGTTGTTCGTTTATTTATTTATTTAAAAAAAACAGATTTATTTTATTGTTTTTACAGAGACAGAGAGACAGAGGAGGAGGGCTCAGAGCAGTCTCCATAGTTGTACGTCATCAGTTTTTGATATGGTTTTGTTCCACACAGGTGGGCAGGGGCCACACAGGGTGGGAACTGGGCTGGGGGCCTCCCGCATGGGAAGCTCACCCCCTCCAGCCAGGGGCCGAATTAGAGGCAAGATCCGAACTGGGGGCCTCCTGCATGGGAAGCACACCCCAGTTCAGCATATGGGTCCACACGGCCGGAGCCGGGACCAAGACTTGATTCTAGACCCTGGGGCTGCAATGTGAGCTCTCAACCCGCTGAGCCATCCCGGCTTCCTCTCATTTGCTTATTTTTATGGAGGGAAAATAACTATTGGCGCTCCTTATTTTGGACTTAATGTTTTCTTATATCATCAGTGGCTTGAGGACTTTGCTCAGGATTTTGAAGAGGCGGTGTGATTACTTCACTGCTGCGTGTGGCCTCCTGGAGTTTATGTCGTGCTTGCCTATAAGCACGCTCACTTAATTGTCACATCTGTGGATTAAGTCTGGTCCTGGTGTTCTAGGTGGGGTCCCTGAGGGTCTGGGATTAAAAACCCCGTTGACTTATTTCGACAGTCACACCTTGAGAACAGGCCCTTTGATGGCAAACTTGGTGCTTCTCTGGGCCTGACTAGGTTTTCTAGTGTTGAAGGTCACAGTGGTTTTCAGTATTACCATCCTCACTAAATATTCTTGGACTTGGGGTGCAGAAGCCATGAATATTTTTTTTCACTACAATGATTTTCTTTTCCGCTCATATTTCAGGGACAATTTCTCCTTGGCTTAGATGTAGAAACTTTCATGCCTCATACAATGGACAGCTCAGCATGATAAATGATGAAAATTTTTAGTGTCATTTCAGCAGGAAGTAGAAAGGAAAAGAGAATTTTGATGATAAAATTACACTTCTGATAAATGCAGATTCTAATGACCCTTTTCTGAATTTAAAAGCATTACCTCTTTCCGTCTGAATTATTCATTCCCTCTGAGGTCATCTTCGACGTTGCCAGTGACCGGACTCCAGAACGAAAAACGCACGCGGGTGTGAGCAGGACACACTGTTCAATAACACGCTTCCCCACTGCGACACGCCACTCAGTCATCACACGTCTGCAGCTGAGACCACACAGTGTCCCTTAGCGAGGTGGCCACGGGCCTCAAGGTCGCCTTACAGGATGCACATTTGCTTCTGATATAAAATCACAGAAT
>PVKE010009001.1:0-46054 GCA_004027555.1 Craseonycteris thonglongyai | reverse complement strand
TGAAACTATATGGAAAACTAATGCTGTCAACTATGGAGACTGCTCTGGGCCCTCCCCCTTCTCTCTGTCTCTCTCTGTCAAAAACAATAAAAATAAATCTTTAAAATGTGTATGGAGTCCAGCAAATGAATCAGTCTTCCTCATGTCTTCTTCCTAGTCACTTGTCTTATAAAGCCACCAATCAGGCCTTCTACCCAAAAGCCCCCAAGGCAGCAGATATAGTCCTATGGGACCAGGCCCAGGGAACCCCACCAGCCAGCCTCAGTCCCACCAAAAACCACAGACACCAGAAAACTGCCACTCACCACATTGTTTGTTTGGTTTTTTTACAAAATAAAGCTCTTTCCTTCCTTCCCCATGTTCCCTGAGCTCCAGTTCCGGGCCCTGGCAGGAGGGGAGATGCACGGGGCACCTACACAGTGTGGTCCTGCTGCTGGAGTACCTCCCTAGCCTGCTGTGAGCCCTCCAGCTCACCCCAGAAGCTGAGATTTCTCCTGAGTGAGGTGAGCACCTGTACCTGGAGGTTGGAGACAGGGGCAGGGCTGGCAGCCAGGGCTGCAGTAGCCATGGTGCGGTTCAGCAGCGGGTTGGGTGGCGTGCTGCTGGGCGGGTGTGTGGCCTTCCAATAGGCTTCCAAGTACTCTGCCAAGTGCTCGCAGGCATCCTCCAACTGGTTCTCATCCAGGATGATGTCAAACATTTCCTGTGGAGGTAGGGTTAGGGGCAGGGCTGGGATAAGTCAGGCATGGCCAAGGAGGTGGGGGTGTGACCTGGGCACAGTGGGCAGAGAGTCAAGGGGTTGAAGGACAAAGTTAAAGAGACCTCTGGATGTCCAGGAAGAGAAGGAAGGCACTCAGGTATATACATTGGCAGAACTTTAAGAGGTCTTGGCACCCACACAATCCAATTCCCTCATTCTAGATTGAAGGCAACCAAGGCTTAGACTCCCCACAGGGAAGTAAGTGGTGCTTCTGGGCTTGAAGCCAGTCTCCGACTGCCTGTCCAGCATCCTTCCTCCTCAGGCCAGTCTGCACCTGTGGACCGGCCGACATGTCCCTGGTCACTCTGTCTCCCACGCAGGCCAGAGGAAACCATAACCTAATCCCCAAACCCCTGCTGGGGTCTGAGCACTCACGGGGGGGCACTGCGCCAGCTTCTCCGAGGCTGCTATCTGGACATTGAGGTGTTTGGACTGAGACTTCCCTCGAGACTTGATGAGCCTCTGAAGTACCTGGTTTGGGGAGAGAAGAGGAGCTAGAGGGACCTGCAACGCACCACATCAGAAAAGCAGGTGCTGGTAGGAGCCAGTGGATAGCCAGTGTCAGGGCCGGGGATGACTCTCAGCCCTGGCCCCTCTTTACAAATCACCTCAGCAGCTCTGTGAGGTGATTTCTAAAGCTTTGGATATCCTACACAACAGGGGTCCCCAACCCCTGGGCCATGGACCAGTATCGATCTGTGGCCTGTTAGGCACTGAGCTGTGAGCGAACCTTCATCTGTATTTACAGCCGCTCCCCATTGCTCATGTTACTGCCTAACTTCCGCCTCCTGTCAGATCAGTGACAGCATTAGATTAGGTGTACAATTATTTCATTATATATTACAATGTAAATACAACAGAAATATAAAGTGCACACTAAATGTAATGCACTTCAATCATCCCAAAACCTTACCCCACCCCCAGGTTCATGGAAAAATTGTCTTCCACGAAATGAGTACATGATGCCAACAGGGTTGGGGACCGCTGCTCTACAATGCTCGGGTTCTCTCCCAGGTCTCGCGCCAGCCTGGCCTGGGCAGTTCTCCTGGCAGTGGCTGTACGAAGAGCAGTGGACTCTCCTTCCCAGCCCTTCTAACCTTCTTTTTATATATATATATTTTTTTTTTTATTTATTTTTGACAGAGATTGAGAGAGAGAGAGATACAGAGAGAGAATTGAACTGGGAGAGCTCCCAGTTCAGCATATGGTTCCCAGTTCAGCATATGGTTCCGCCCGGGCCGGGATTCGATCCTGGGTCCCCGGCGCTGCAAAGTGAATGCTTAACCCATTGAGCCATCCCGGCTTCCCACCTTCTAACCTTCTTTACAGGCATTATCCTCAGGGCCACCCTCCCCTCCATGTTAATAACAGCCATGCTTATGGGGCACTTGCTGCGTGCTGACATTACGTAATGGCACTATGTACTGGCATATATACGAGTATTGTCCAGAAAGTATCCAGCCATGTAACCATGCTCATTATATCGGCAACGGTTAGATTTTTTCTGGACAGCCCTTGTATTAAGCTCTGGCTCCTCCCCGCTTGTGTTTCTCTCTTTCTCTCAAACAATAAAATACATCTTTAAAAAAAAATTAGTGGAAGAAGCCAGGATGGCTCAGTGGGTTGAGTGCTCACTTTGCAGCCCTGGGGTCCGGGGATCAAGTCCTGGTCCCAGCCCTGGCCTGTGTGGCCCCCAGTTTGGTTCTTGCCGGGGCAAACTTCACTTGTGGGAATCCCCAGTTTGGTCCTCAGCTCATGGGGGTGTGCCTCCCATGCGGGAGGCCCCTGGCTGGGTTCCCACCCTGCGCAGCTCCCGCCCACCTGTGTGGAATGAAACTATGTCGAAAACTGATGACATACAACTATGGAGACTGCTCTGGGCCCTCCCCCCTCTCTCTGTCTCTGTCTCTCTGTCAAAAACAATAAAATAAATCTTTAAAAAAAATTAGGGAATCTGAGTGAAGGGTATTCAAAGAATGAGGTCTTTGTACTATTCCTGCAACTGTTCTGTAATTTAAAATACTTAAAAATAAAAATCTTTTAAAAAATAGAATAGGGGAAGCTGGGATGGCTCAGTGGGTTAAGCGCTCGCTTTGCAGCCCCGGGGACCGAGAATCGAATCCTAGCCCCGGCCCCTGTGGACCCATATGCTGAACTGGGGAGTGCCCCCAGTTCGGCTTTCACTGGGGTGAGACCCCAGCCCAGTTCCTGTAGCCCCGCCCACCTGTGGAATGAAACTATGTGGAAAAACCAATGATGTACAACTATGGAGACTGTTCTGGGCCCTCCCACTTTCTCTGTCTCTCTCTCTCTCTCTCTCTCTGTCAAAAACAATAAAAATAAATCTTAAAAAAAAAAAAAAAAATACTGGGGAAGCTGGGATGGCTCAGTGGGTTAGGCGCTCACTTTGCAGCGCTGGGGACCGAGGATCGAACCCCGGCCCCGGCCCGTGCAGAACCATATGCTGAACTGGGAGCTCCACTAGTTCAGTTCTCTCTCTGTCTCTGTATCTCTCTCTCCTCTGTCAAAATAAATAAATAAATAAAATATATATTTAAAAAAAAAAATAGAATAGACACAGTGCTTAGTACCAGCCACTTTGCGTGGTTTAATCGACTTACTTAATTTTCACAACCACCATTTAAGGATCCCTATTTTGCAGACGAGGAAACTAGAGCGTAGGCACGTTAGATGACTTTCCCAAGGAGCATACTGCTGGTAAGTGACAGCCCTGGAACATAAACCCAGGCAATCTGGACTCTCAAGAGTCCCGACCCTTAACCTCAGTCAGTGCTCAGTCAGGAAAGGACTGTAGCTGCTACGTCCCAGTTCACAAAGTACTTTTGCATCCACTCTCTCATTTGATCCTTTCAATAACCCCAGGAAGAACTTAGATCCTATCATCTCCTTTATGCTCATTAGAAATTTAGGACTCAGAAAGGATCAAGTTAAGTAAATGGGTGCTCAGCTCAGAGGGTGCTGTCATGGATGATAAGTTACCACCTCTGATTGCCATGAATCAGACAGAACTCTGACTCTTTACACCATTACCTTGAATCCTCTCAACAGTGACACAGAGGGATTATAATCCCCATTCCAAAGGTGAAGAAATCGAGGCCCAGAGGCTTCCATTTCAATTAATAACAGCCAACAAACTAACAAAACCTAATGAATTAACTAGCCAACCAGAGCTCGGATTTGAACCCACGCTAACTTACAACTTCAAATCCTTCACCTACACTTGCCCTCCGTGTTCCTCAGACCACGCCCCCAACATCTAGGGGAAGAAGCTAATGGGGCCACAATATGACCCACAGGGAAATCAGCCTTCCTACCATTTTCATCTCTATCAAGGTCCAATGAGGGCAGTGCAGCAAGAAGGGCTGAGATCCAAAGACAGGAAAGACCTCCCAGCTGTCAAGGAGCGGTGACCCTGGGACAATAAGCACTGAATTCTTTCAGTTTTCAGGACCAAGGATGGAAGGTCAACCAGAGTGAAGACAGGGGACTGCCTGCATGACCCTAATAAAAATGTTTATGTTAGCCTTTATAGATCATAACTACTCCATGATGAGGTACATTGTACCTTTGCTAAGTGCTAAGTGTTCATTCACGTTAGGCTGAATCTTCACGGTAATCTGTATGATGGAGCTTTGTGAAGAAGGAAAGTCAGCTGGGGAGACTGGCACACAATTAGTAAGCAGTGGTGGGGACTGAAGCAGGCAGCCTGAGTCCTGAGTCCTCCTGTCCCCACTGGGGTCAGGCTCCCGCACCCACCTTGGGAGAAGTAATCTTGATGTAAACAATGATGGGAGCCAGTGAGGTCTTGGAGAGCTGAGCTGGGTGGTTGATGGTGTCGGCGTCCAGGGCGACCAACTGAAGGGTCCGGGCCAGCTCGAAGATTCGCTCAATCTCGCTCTGAACCTCAGCTGGGGGACACAGAGTCGTGGGGAAGGGGAAATGTAAGGGAGCCCCCCAGGAGGCAGAAGGTGGGTAGAACACTTCTGGAGACGCTCCTCCTCCTCCCACTCCTCTGGCCCCGGGGGCAGTTGAGGGGTGAGCTCACCTAGGCTGGAGCGTGTATTGGAGCGCTCAATGATGATGTGTTTGCTGGGGTTGTTGAGGACTGAGCGCTTAGCCAGGGAAATGTCTGCCGTCACACGAGTGATGGAGATCCTGGGGAAGGGGACAAAGTGAGTCACGGGTCAGGTGGACTAGAATGCCCTGCCCACTCCCCAGGCTCCAGAACTGCCGCCTTATCCCTCAGTCCAAGTCCCAAGATGATCTCACGAGCGCTCCTGGGCCATCCCCGGCAGCAGAGGACCACAGTGGCCACGGGGAGCTAGCTCCCAGCCTCTCACCTGCCATCAAACCGATGCTTCAAGAAATCGAACAAAGCTTTCTGCATCATGTCTGTAACCTGAGGGTGGGGGTCGGGGTGGGGGAAGGAGAAATCAGGGTTTAAAGCCACTCAGGAAGGGCGGGATGCTGGGTATTTGCACCCTTATATTCCATTTTCTTCTTAAATTCCTGAGATCTGGGAGCCCCTGGGAAGGGGTAGGGGAATTCCTTCTGAGTCTGAGAGGCTTCCAAAGATCCTTTCAGGTGGTATCTCTGGGGGACCCTTCTGGGCAAGTTTTGGGAGGGATGGGACCATTCTGAGTGGGTCTCCCTGTGGGTTGGGCTCCTCTAGGAAATTTCACTGACTGACGGTCTGTCGCCCTCTGGGGAGGACGCCCTGGGACCCTGAGCCCTTCCGGGGGGTCTCTCTGGCATCTGAACCTTTCTTTGGGGTCTCTCTGGAGGTCTGGGCCCCTCTGGGTCCACAGCCCTCTAGGGGCTCCTACCTCATAGCCCTTGAGCGACGGTCCCACCAGGATGATGGGCCTCATGGAAGGCACCACGTCATAGGGGGGCACATGCTCTGTCTGGAGGGGAAGCAGGGAGGGGAGACCCCAGAGTGGAGATGGCATTAGCCCCTCTCCCCCAGCCTGCAGGCTCCCCCATGCATCCTTTCCGCCCCCAGGCCCCAGAGCCCAGACATGTGGATCAGAATGGGGGTGGGGAGGATGGCCAGGGAGAACCAGGGGGCAGATATGGGAATGGGTGTTAGAAGGTTCCCCTAGCTCATCCCATGGTGGGGGAAGGGGCACACAGAAAGCTGTGATACTCACCGACTTCTGCTTCTGTTTGGCTGGGTCCAGAGATTGCCAAGGGGGGAGGGGGAAAGAGAAGGGAAGGCACCCAGGCAGGGGCAGAGGGCAAGGAAGGAGCCAGGACAAGAGGGAGGAAAAGCGGGCAGACGAGGAGAGATAACAGGGCATGCGTGTTAGTGACAGACAGAGCTAGAGAGAGGGGGTGGGACCCCCATGCCAAGGGGGAGCCGGAGAGGGCCCTGGATCAGGGCGGAGAGCAGGACGGACCATCAGTCCAGGGGGCTTGGAATATTCAGACACACTAAGACCCCCTTTCTGGGTCTTGGAAAAGAGCTGGGAAAGGTGACAGCTCCTACTTGGGTGCCCAACTCTTGCCCCCAGTACAGGTCCATTTTAAGGGTTCCCTTAACTGTCCTGCTCTGTGGGCTGTGGACACCCACATGCCCATCCTGGCCCCATGGAACCAAAAAGGGCAAAGAAGGGTCACCATTCCACTCTCCCCTTCACATGCAGATGTGGGGGACAACTGTCGACCTCACTGGTAGTGAAGGCAAAGCACCAGACCCTGCTGCCGGTGGGTTGAAGGGCAGCCTTCCAAAGGGAGGGGTGCTTTGATTGCAAGAAGCACCCCTTCCTGTGGAGTGGGTCGGGTGGGGTTATGTGTGGAGATGGATGTGCCTGTCCTCTGAGCCATCCTACCCCTCCCTCCTCCTCGGCAGAAGGCCTTGATCGCCACACAATCGGGCAGGCACCCCATCTGAATCCATTATAGCCCCCTCCCCTGCTCAGAGCTGGAGCCTGAACCCCTCCCCCTTGTAAGAACCCGGCAAGAATTACCTTCTTGAAGAAGGGGATGCGCTTGCCATGGGGTGGCGGGGTGGTGACACTGCTAACACTAGTCTTGGCAGAGCCGCCGTGCTCCCCAAGCTCTGCCTCCTCCTCTTCTAACTCTAGGGGGTCTAGTTCAAACGCTAAGTTAGTCATTTCGTTACCTGGACCGGACAGTCAGAAGAGAGGGAGGAGGGAGGCGAGGTGGGGAGGAGTGAGATGGAGGCAGAGACACAAGTACAGAACGCAGGGATGAGATGGGGAAAAAAGAAAGAAGAAGAGGTGAATGGAACAGGGCTGGGAGAAATGAATGGGGGGGGGGTAGGGGGAGGGGAGTCAGGCAGAGAGATGGAGCTACCGAAGAAATGGGAGAGGAGACACATGAGAGGATGGGCGCTGACAGGCCCAGCTTGTGGGGTACCCTACTCTTCATGGAGCGGGGACCACTAGATGTACTTGGAGGACTCAAGATTGGGGTGCCCCCTACTGCAGGGAAAGGAGGGGAAAGGCAGTGGGGAGACCAGCCCACCCAAAAGCTCCCCACCTGCCCCACTCCCTGGGGAGGTAGCAGCTCTTACCACTGGCAGGAGGAGTGGGGCGGCGGGTGCCAGTCACCACGTCTCCCAGACTGGAGCTGGAGTTGTCACCTGATTTGCTATGTGGGCAGAGAGGCAAATGGAACTGTGAGCAAAGGGGTGGGTGTGAAGGTGGGGGAATCTTGTTCTCTCACAGGCTGTCCCCCCCCCGCACCCCCCCAAGATTCTCCGGCCCTGCCGGTAATGCCCCTGGTAGCTCTGTGCCCTCGGGGAAATGGGTTAACCCTTGAGGCCTAGTCCTGGCTGGCTGGTCTCGTGGGGGTTGGCAGTGCCCCACCCCCAGCCAGACACCTGGAGCTGAGGCGGTTCTGGCGCAGCTTCTGTTCCTGCAGCAGACGCAGGCTGTCCAGTTTGACAGGGCTGGGGATGAAGCCAACCTCACAGCCCTCCTTCACCAGCCGCCCGATCCACCAGTCATTATTGTATTTCTGCAGAACACAATGGCAGGTGAGGGGGCAGAGACCATGAGGGAGAGCAGAGATGCAAACCAGCAGCCACCCTCCAGGGAAAACTACCCCCCCGGACTTGCCCACCCTGCCCAGGGGGTGGCCCTCTTAAAGAGCCGGGCCCCTGGCTCCAGCCTCTGAGTACAGCCCCCAATTCTTAGGACAACTCCAAGACCAGCATCCTCTTGGGCCCTGAACCACCTGCCCCCAGCACATCCCTTGTCTTTTTTTCTTCCAAAGATCTGTCCCCATTGTTTTTGATAAAGAGAGACAGAGAGACAGAGAGAAGGGGGAGGGCCCAGAGCAGTCTCCACAGTCATATGCCACCAGCTTTCTACAGTTTCATTCCACAGGTGCCACACAGGGCAGGAACCGGTCCCTCACATAGGAGGCTCAATGGGAACTGAACCGGGGGCATACCCCAGCTCAGCATGTGGGTCCATATGGGCTGGGGCTGGGGCCAGGATTCAATCCTTGGACCCTGGGGCTGCAAGATGGGCTCTCAACCAACCGAGTCATCCTAGTAACCCCTGCATTTCCCTTTTCTGAATGGCAGGGACAGAAGTAAATGCTGACACCTACAGGTGCCCAGAAAACTACCTCTCCTTATAGGCCTCATCACAACCCTGCCCTAAGGCACTACCACCCCATTTTTCCAATGAAAAATGAGAGGTTCAGAGATCTGTCTAAAGTCACACAGCAGACTCAGCCCAGCGTGGCTCTGAAGTCTTTTCCCCCCACAAATCTGGCTGCCCCTCTCCTGGTACCCACTGCCCCGCCCTCCTTCCAGATGCCAAGTGCTCACTCCACCTCTTTGATGTGCAGGAAGTCCTTGGGCTCGAAGGTGATGGCCACTCCCTGCACGGGCACCTCGTCCCCCGGAGACGGGTTGTAGCCAACATTTGTCCGCACAGCAAATGCCACCGGCTTGGTCTAGCGGAGGCGCACAGGGAGGATGACAGCCAGAAGGTTAAAGCATAACATATCAGCCAACTTCCCGCCCACGCTGGTGACCCTGTGCAGGTTTGTTTTGTACACTGTTCATGAGGAGGTACACTGAGTGGTTTATGTTGGGGTTTTTTGGGTATGTATGTTAAATTTCACAATTAACAAAAAGAAAGCAAAAAATAAAACTCAGCCCTCTTGAAGTGGAGGGAAAGCACCTGGGAATATGTATTAGTGGTGGGAGAGACCAAATGACACCCAGGAGGAATACTTGTAGTAAGGATGACAGCAGCTACCGGTTCGTGTGCCAGGCACTACGGTACGTGTTTTGCATGTGTTATCTCATTTATTCATCACAAAGTCTCTATGAAGTTAAGTAGTATTCTCTTCATTTTAATGAATGAGGAGAGCAAAGTTCAGAAAAGTTAAGTGCCTTGCCTGAGATCACACAGCTAGCAAGAAGTCAACCCAAGAAGTTTGACTCCAGAAAGAAGTATAAATTTTTAGCACTTTTCAAGTTCCTATCATGTGTGGAAACAGTATTAGGCATTTATTTTACTGTATAAGGAGGCTGATACTATAGCCTACATGTTACAGGTCAAAGACGTAGGCACGCTAAGGCCTAGAGATATACCAGCTAGGCAGGAGCTGGGCCCAGACTTGACCCTGGGAATGTCCAGACTGCCTCTGAGGCCTGGGGTGGAGGAAATACACCAGCATGGCCCCTCTGTTCTTTCTCACCTTGGCTTTCTCGAGCTGGGCTAAGGCCTGGCGCTCTGCCTCCTTCCTTAAGGCTTCCCGGTCCTCTTCCAGAGACACGTCAGAGTCCGATGGACGGCTGGTATAGGACTCCGCTGAACCCTGAAAACAGACGGGGTCAGCTCAGGGCCAACGCTGCCTCCCCAGCTCCTGGGCCTCAGAAGGCATGGAAATGCCACCCATCATGGATGCCGCCAGCCCCAGCCAGCCCAGCATGATGCCACATGGCCTAGCAGAAATGGTATTGGAAGGAACCAGGGACTGAGAGAAGAGTGTGGCCCTAGGAAGGGTGACAGCAGCCAGCCAGGGGTTAGGGCAGGTCCAAGGACAGCTGCTTGGGGGCCCGGGAGGGGCAGGAACCTGATAGGGGCAAAGTACAGGAGAGGAGTGCCAGGGGACGAGTCTTCACTCCCTGCTCCTCCTTCCCTCTCTTGCTTCCAGCACTGGCTGAGGTAGACTCAACAGAAGTCCAGTGGGTCCTTCCAGGGCCTGTAGCCACCAGCATAGGCCTGAGCTTTCTGGCTTTCTGCACTGTTGGTAGTGGACAGCATGCTCAGCATGATAAGGCCACCAAAAATCCTGCTATCTTCTGCTCAAGGGTGAGGGAAGACAGAAGCCTACCTTCCCTACCTGAATCAGGTCCCAATCCACAGGCTCTCTCATAAGATACAAAAGAGAGTCCAAGATTCCCGGGGTGTGCAGGCAGAAGAGACAAGTTAAGAGAAGAACACGGGGCAGGCCTTTCCCCAGTACTAGAGCTGCAGATGCCAGGGTTAAGGCCGGATCAGAACTCTGGGTGTGCCAGGAAGCTGCCCTTGACCACACTGACCCCCTCAGAGCACAACTCCCTCGGGGATGCAGGTGCATGTGTTAGACAGACCTAGCCTGTCCAGGCCCGCGGTGTGAATGAGCATGCTTCCTCATGGACGTGCTTGGATGTAGAACTTCAAGTGTGTTTAGGAGGGTATGCTCTACGATATGTGCTGGGTATGCACAAGTGAATGCAAACAGGCAGCGTGAGCGCATACAGAGGGGCGCCCTTAGCTGTCAGTGTCCCTGTGGGTGTGCAGCACATGAGGGCAAGAGCCAGGAAATGTGGATTGTGTCACTGTGCAGTGGTGCTGTTGCTACAAGGGATGGGAGGTGATATGGAGTAAAGAACAGGTGGGGGTTCTTTCCTGAGAGCATAAAGGGATCACTTGGCCAGAAATGGCCATTAGCTTAGATTGGAGGGAACCTGGGAAAAGAAGATAAAGACCCACCTCCCCAGAGGGCCCTGGTCATTAGCTAGTGCAGTTGCCCATCCTTCCTAGCCAAATTATGAAAATGGGGGATTAATGAGGAAAAAGGTTAGAGGCAGGGGGGTAAGGTCACTAATAGAAGCTGGAAAAGAGACAAAATGACAGAAAAGAAGGAGAGTGAAAACCAGCTAACCTACCACTCTTCACCCCTCCTCACAAGAGCACCTAGAGTCAGGGAGACAGATGTGCAGAGAGCCAGAGAAACAGACCCAGAAATAGAGTGGCAGAGACGCACTTAGTGACCCAACACACACATGCACATACGCACATGCACATACACGCATGCACGCATGCATTGCACGCAGACACATCAGGAATGGCAGGAGGCAGGGAGGCAGTGAGGCGGCAAGGAGACAGGCTGGAGGGAAGGCCCACCCCACCGACTTTCCTGAGGGGCTGCTCCCCCTCCCCCTCCCCGGCTTACCACCACGAGGGTCCGGCTGGGCACCTCCATCCCGGCGCCCTCAGTGCCTGGCCCGGCTGGCCTAGGAGGTGGCCCAAACTGCCCGCTCCCCCAGGAGCTCAGGTTTCAAGCAGAGTTGCTACATGTGCAAACTGCTAGGGTATATTTAGCTCAGAGATGTGGCAAGGACTGCCCCCCCCCCTGCCACCTACTGGGGGTGGTCAGAGCTAGGGAGCTGAGAAGAGGAGAAAGAATTGAAGGCTGGGGTCTGATACCCTGAGTTGCCAAACACTGAGAGAACCAAGGCCTTTTTGTGTCAATAGGGGTTACACTGAGCACAGCGTCATTCTTCCTAGCCTGGACCCAGTCCTGCAACAGGAAGAATGAGGGACTGAAGAAAGGACTTCCTATTTGTGGACTTAGGGAGACCCTGGGATGAAGGGTCCCTTTTCTGACCCTCTCAAGTCAGGCCTGGGCTCCTACGTGCCCAGTGCTCTGGAGACAGAGGAATCAAATCGGTGGCAGATCTGCCTTGGCACCACCCTCTCTCTTCAGGCCCAAGTGGGGCTTGACCTCCACGGGGCTCCTCCTCCCTATGGTCCTCTGCCCTCGTGCCCTGCCCATTTGCTCTTCAACATACTCCTTTTCCTTGTCTGATCCCAAGCCCTTTTGCCTTTTTTTGGGTACCAGGCTTTGTTGGGATGCTCCGTAGTCATAGCAACCACATGCCTCTCTCACTGCCTCTCCCTGAGCCTAAGATGGCCTGGGGTTGAGAATTAGAACAGAAATGAAAATGCCATCTTCCTGACTGGGCACAGAAGACCCCAGAAAGCTATTCACTGACCACCCCCTCCCGGGTCAGGGCTGCTGGGCTAAAGTTCTCTCTAAAATCAACTCCCTCCTGCCTCCCTCAACACACTTTCTCTTCGCATATTGAAGAACAGTCATATCTGCATGTGAGGAGGGCATTTCCCTGACCCATACTTAACCAGAGCTCCAGGGACTCCAACGGCCTGGCTCACTTCTCGGGACCTGCCTCTTACTCGTACTGTCACACATTCTGGGGGAGGACAGGGAAGCAGGCAGCCGGCAGGGGGAGTGGGTGACAGCCCGAAGCAAGCTAGAAGGAGGCAGGCCAGGCTGTCCCTGAACGAGATGACGCAGACAAGCAGTATGGGCTGGTGTCTGGTGCTCCGGGAGGGGCTGAGGACGTGGGTGCAGCTGACGGTATATGTAGGAGAGGTCATGGGGTGTCAGGGTGATGGGTAGTTCTGAGCAAGTGATAAATGACATGGGGGAGGGTGCCTGGAGAGAGTCTCAGGCTCAGCTCACCAATACTGGGCCCCACCAACCAACCACCTCTCTCCCCTCAGCCCAGCCTCCACATTACCTGGCGGACAAAGCTGTTGGATGTTGTATCTGAGGACGTGCTCCCATCGGACCTTTTGAACCGCCCTTTCCTCTTGCTGTACTTGCCCTGGAGAAGCCAAGAAGGGACAAGAGTGGAATCAGAAAGGTCCTCTCCCAACCCTCACCCATCCCATCAGGCCGAGCTAAAGCCAAGCCTGAGGAATATCATTCCCTGATTTGAACAGCACCCCCATCTTTTTCCTGAGATGGTACAGCCTGAGGGGGAGGAAAGGCCCAGACCACAGCCATGAGGTGGGGGACAGTGCAAGGAAGCCCTAGGAAGACACACAGAAACCCCCAAACCAAGCCAGAGAGGCTGGGAAGGGGGAGGCGCTGAATAGCTGGAGGCTCATTAGGCAGCAAAGCCAATTAAGATGCTGGGCAGGCTGCAGTGGCCTCCAGGGAAGCTGGAGAGGCTGCCTGCAGTGCTGGGGGTGCGGGGCGGGGGCAGAGAGGGCTGGGGACGATTCCCCTCCCTCTCCCCTTCAGCTGGAGCTGAGCGGGGCTGAGCTGCCTGTGGCCCCCCCGAGAGAAGAGGAATTGCCAGCTGCAAATGGGACCCAATGGTCACACCTTTCCCCAAGGGGGCAAGAGGGATCAAGCATCCACTCTCTAACTCCCAGCTGCCACTGCCTACATCCTGTCCTCCGTGGGTACCCACCAGGCTGCATCAATCCAAATGCCCCTTGGCCCTGCACCAAGACACAGCCCCCACAGGTCCCTGGGGTAGGCTGGCTCAGTCTCACTGGCTAGGCTGGAGTGGCACCGCCTGACCACTCAAGCAGCCATGGTACATTCAGGTATTTGCCCTCCCCAACTCACATATACACATGGGCCCAGGCCAGTCCAGAGTAGAGGATAATGGCTGAGTTTTCAGGCCCTCCAAGCCCCTTCCCCTGGCCTGTACCCTAGTTTCTTTACCAAAGAAGGTAGATGAGCCATAAGACTAGGGACTCTGGTACCTTGGACCTCAATACAAGGAGGAGGATGGATAGATGGAAGGGAAGGGCACCTGGGAGTCCCAGGATCTTGCCCCCTACCCCCCCTCTTCAAACCAGACATACACCTAACCTCTAGGATTGAGGGTCTCTGTGAACTTAAGAGGGTCCCCCAATGAGCTTCAGACTCTTTTCCACACCACCACCCAGGATGGGAAAAGGGAGTGGCACCCAGAGGGACATGGGACAGCTGAAAGGAAGGCCCCAGTCAGCTGCCTCCCAGGCTCCAAGGGGCCTGGGGTGGAGAAAGAAGGTATTTTTAGTTCTGACCTGCCCCCCCCACACACACACACACCCTTGAACCACATTATCATGGTGGTTACAGTTGCTCCAGGCTAGCCACAGCAAGAAAATAGTTAATGCTATCCTAGCCTTGGGGTGTTGACAGATTAGAGAAAGACATGCCCCAGAGAAATACCCTGGCACGACCACCCTAGACCCTCTGGTCACTACACCCAAGAATGCCCCTTCTGGGGGTAACCCATGGGCCCAGGGGAAATGTGAGTGGGGTTGGGCAGCAGAGCCTCCCCGATGTAACACAGCTTCTTCCCCCTCCAGGACAGTGAGTTGGCATCCATCCAACTTTCCAAACTTTGGGAGGCATTTTTCCGGGGCTGGGTGGGAGAAGGAAAGATAACGTGGGTGTTGGGGGAGAGGAGCTGGTCCAATACAGGCGGATAGCTGAGGTGGCTGGAATGGAGGCCTGGCCCCTTCCTCACCCTCGAGGGCCTGAGTCTGCGGCTCCGAAGGCCTGCCGGCGCCGCCCTCCGACTATCGCCTCGGCCATCTCCCAGTGCCACCCCCGCCCTGCGCCCCTGAGCGTGCTCTGCGTCGCCCCCTTGGCCTGAGCTCTCTCTCTAGCCTTCCTCAACCCCGTGATCCCCCCCACTCTCAACCCACTGGAGCCGATACCCGAGCAGCAGGGACCCTCAATGCGGGGGTGACAGGCGGCCCGACCGCTCCCTCCCAGCTCCGCAAAACCGCAGCCCAACTCCCGGCCAAGCGCCCATCAATCATTAACCAGCTGGGACACAGGGCGCGCAGGCGCCCCTCTCCCCTCCGCGCCGAGCATATAACCCCTTCCTCCCCAGCGCCCCTCGAGACGACCCCACAGGGTTCGTGGGAGCGACCCCCCCACTTCCCTGGGCCCGGGCACCAAGCCTCACCTGTGGGCTGGGGTCGAAGACCTCCATGGGAATCTCCTGGGAGGGTGGGTAAGGGCCCCGGGACATGCTGGTCTTCTGGACCATGGAGAGGAGCCTCCGCTCCGGCCACTGGCCCGGCTCAGCCGGGAGCCCTCAGCACATGAGAGAGGCCGTCGGAACCGAGAGCGGCGCAGCGCAGCCAGCCCCGGATCCAGCCACCTGGCCTGGCCCGCGGTTGCCCTCTCCCTGCCGTGCCTCCCTCCGCCCGCTCTCTCCACCGCCGCTGCCGCCTCCTCCGCCCCTGAAGGCTCAGCATCTCCCCCCGCCCGCCCCGCTTCCCCCAACCCCTCCTCCCGCCCGCCCTGCGCCCGCCCCGGCCCCGCCCCGCGCAGCCCCCCGCGGGCTCCGCACACAATAGGGGGGCGGCGCGCCCCTACTGGCCCAGGACCCGGGCTGGCCGCGCGCAGGCGGGGGGCGAGGGCGGCCCACTCTGCGGGGACCGGGCAGGTGAAAATTCGCCCTGGGGTTGGGGGCGGGGGAACTGGTTTACCAGGAGCTGCCTAGCGCTCATGGAGGTGTGTGGCACGGGTTAGCGTGGCTGGCACCTCGCCTCCCTTACCTCCCAAACCACTCTTCCTAGCGGGTCTCCTCCCCATTGCACTCCAGCTTGGGCCACCGGGATCTTCCCGGACCGAAGATCCTGGGGCGCGGCTTTAATTCCTTTCTCCTTTATGTGGGCCCACACCTCCCTGAACCCAACAGGCCCCTTCCCCTCTAACGTGGTCGGAGGCTGAAGCTGGGGTGCGGAGGGCGTCCAAATGGACCCCTAACAGAGAATAGCAACCAGAAATCCTTCTGTGCTCGTCGCTAGCATCCCCATGCCTTTCAAAGGCCAGGAGAGTGGGGCTGGGGAGGAATGTGGAGCGAGAGAGGAAAGGCTGACTAAAGTCATATCTAATGACCTTTGACCTAGAATTGCTCCCCCTTTACTCTTGATTTAGGGACAAATATCCAGGGCCTGTACGCCACCCACCATGATCTATGGAGAGAAAAGGAGTAGGAGATTCTGGCAAGAGACCTTAGTGCCAATTTGGCTCAGGCTCTTTCTGGTAGTGTGGCCCTGGACAAGTCACTACACCTTTTTATGTATAATGGGGTGTAGTATCTTTGTCACCTGGAATTGGGAGAATGAAATGGGTTGTTGGCGCCTTAGTGATGTTTTGAGGTGCTGTGTGGGGGTGTCATGACAGGAGGACCTGTTATCTCCCTACTCTACCCCTTCTGCTCCTCAAAGAGAACAGATGAGAAGCAGAATGCAGATTTGACCATTCTGTAAGGTCAATCTGCTGTGTTCTGCTAGAGGGGAGATTGGAATACAGGGACTCCTCACTCTGGGTTCTGCAACAAGTGGATGGCCAGCCTAAGTGTTTCTCTGATCACATTGGAGGACAAGTGCTTGCAAAGTCTACTCTAGCATTGTTCCATGAATAAATACAACCATGAGCAGGTTTCCCAGTTGCCCTTTGGGCACAAGAGAGCCTTGCATGACACAGAAAGCATGGATTTTGCAGTCAGAAAGACCTGGACTTCCGATTTCTGCTACCTCACTTAACTGTAAAATGACACTAATTGTGTTGTGAGCGAGTGGTATAAATTTTGCTCCCCTTTCTCTTTTTGAACTTCTGAGGTCTATTTAGCTGCCAGGAAAATTCAGATAGAGGTGATGATTTACTGGAGCCAACCAAGGAAGGAGTTGGAGCCAGAACTCAGAATATTCTCCTTGCATTTTTGCATCGGGAAGAAAGAACTATGGATTGTCCTGTTATTCGATTTATTTTATTTTTACTTTCACAACTATGCATCCACTCAGCCAATATACTACTTCTCAAGTGCTTACTGTGTGCAAAGCTCCAAGCCTGCTGTGGTACAGCATGTGCCAAACAAGAATGGTCCCCACCATCAAGGAGCTTGTCTTAATGCCTTTCTTTACAAGTTACAAACATTAATTCATGTGATTTTCACAACTGGATGACGGAGATACCAGGATTAGGTACACTTTACAGAGGGGAGATTAAGGTGCTAAGAGATTACGGACCGAGGTGGTATAAAAACAAACGAATGTCTTTGATGATCTACGAGTATTCTGCACTCCAGGGGCTCCCGATCTACTGAGAGCGTAAATAAAAGGTTGCTTTTGTCTGATATCTGCCCTCATTCTCTCACTTCACTCACAATTTTTTTTTCACCGCTTCTAAAACACCCTTCCACAGAACACAGGGCGCCTGCATGGAGTAGGCCACTCTAGCCAAACCCCTTCATCCCGCCTGCGCAACCCAGCTGACTTCCGGCTTCCACTACCCACGTGATCAGGCACCCTTGCTGCGCGTGCCTAGTAGGAAGCCGGACTATACCACTTTGCCTTACCAAAGGGGTAAATTTTCTGTGGTTTTAAGTTTAAAAACGATTCCCGATACTAGGCTTCTATTATTTTGGGTCTTTACACGGGATATAAGTAAGTTTAGGGTGGCGAAAGATGAAAGGACCTGAGGAGAATACGGACGAAAGCGGAGCGGGGGGTGGGCTCTCCCCTTTGCAGATAATGGGAGGCGCCTGGGCGGAGGGAATTCTTTCCTTTCGCCGCTGCTCCCGCAGCCATGAGGTGAGGACCCGTGTGTCCCCGATCTGGGTTGATTAGGGCTGTTGGGACACGGAGGGGCTCAGTACCGTGGCTCCGGGTAGGAGAGAGAAGGTGGAGGCAGCTCTGAAGCGTCCGGCCCCGGAGCTTGGGGTTGACCCGAGCACACTAGACCCGGGCCTCGGCTTATGGGGGTGGGGGAGCGTACGGAGTAGTCTAGGCCCGGGGAAGGCGAGCCCCACGCCGCACACAGGTCGGGGGTGGATGACCCACGCAAGCAGAGGAAAGGCAGCGTTGGGGATTAGGCTGTGGCCTCCTTACTCGAAGGACTCACCTGGATCCGAGCCGACCTCTGCTCCCATGTGACGTAGGCCTCAGGCCTCCGACTGCCGAGAATGAGACGATCCCCAGCACCCCCGTAGACTGCTCATAAGGAAACTCTAAGGCTAGCGAACTTGGCTTATTACTGTGTTAAGACGAAGAAAACAAGCGCAGTAAGGAGAGGAAGGGTCTGGACTAGCAACTCAGGCCTACTGGCCTCGTTCTTCACGCCAAACACTTGTTTTTAGAGCTGAATAACCAGAATGAGGATACACGCCCCCCCCCCCATAGCAACTTTATCCGTTATGCTCATTTTCCTGAGGAGACAGATCTTGATATAGGAAGGGGGTGTGGTGCAGTAGGTGACAAAAAGTTTTAGTGGAGGGGGATGTGTTTGTCTTTAACACTAAATGCATGTGCACATCCACTGCCCCATGTGTCATGTTTCGTAACATTAGAAGGCTAGAGGGAGGGTCTTGCTAGGGATGCTCATTCTCGCCCAGGAATGGCTTACTGTCCTGATCATGTTTTCTGTTTGTCACAGTATGCTCAGGCTGCAGAAGAGGCTTGCCTCCAGTGTTCTCCGCTGTGGCAAAAAGAAGGTCTGGTTGGACCCCAATGAGACCAATGAAATTGCCAATGCCAATTCCCGTGAGTTCTTGGGGCCTGTGTCTCTTCACCCTACTCCTTATCCTACATGAGATGAAAGATAGCACAATTGTGTTGACTCTGACAACCCTAGGAAAGCTCATAGTCTGGGATCTGATAAAATGGAGGAGTCACAGAAATAGGGAGATGCCAGAGGTTCTCTTCCTGCTATTTGCCAGAACGACAGGATAGAAGTTAATGGGACACCCCCTGCAATGTTGAATTAATTATTATTGCTAGAGTGGATATTCTGTTTTATAGCTATGTGAAAGACTTATGAAGAGACAGTATGGGGACTAGAGAATAGAGATGGCCAAGGAAGTGATAATGTGGGAAGACCTGGCCTTAGACTTGAGTACAGCCTGTTGGCAAATTCAAGGCGGTTAGTTAAACAGAGTATGTCTGTGCCGCAGATAGCATCAACATACCCACATGACTTCCATATAATAGTGCTACAGAGAGCATTCAATGACATGTGTTAAAGATGGAAAGGCAGACTTTATTTAGCACCATAGTAATAGTATAGGGACCACAGCAGTGGGATTTTACAGTGGGGGAGAGATTATGCAGGGTTTTACTAAAACTAGAATTTACAAGGAAGTACACAGATAAGCCCAGGACAAGGTTTGAGAGCCTAACGAAAGTTTGGTTATGCAAAGACTCATATCAATATCAGAGAAGTTCTTCACCTGTTTTGGTTTGTGGCATTGTGATACATGCTCAAAAAATTCTTCTTTTTAGACCAATAGCTAGTGGGTAAGACAGGATGAAGGAGTAGGCTGTATCTACACTATTTTGATTGTACATTTCAAATGTATATGCATTGAGTATGCTATAAAACATCTAAAAGGTTAGGGAAAGTTTTTTTAATGAGAGATACAGTTCTGGTATTGCTACCATTTTTGAGACCATTGAGCCAGAGATGTGAGAGCAATACCTCTGGTCTTCTGTCCTTTTGGATTCTAGGTTGTGACTGGTGTTTTTGGGGCTAGGCCCCAACTGACCAGACACATCATGTTTTCCCAGGTCAGCAGATTCGGAAGCTGATCAAAGATGGGCTGATCATCCGGAAGCCTGTGACTGTCCATTCCCGAGCTCGATGCCGAAAAAACACCTTGGCCCGCAGGAAGGGCAGGCATATGGGCATAGGTAAGTGCATTCTTCCCTTCTCTAAGGCTTAAGAACTCATAGGTGCTTAAGTCTAAACTGAGATATATTCAGGATCTTTTTCTTCCCATCTGTCTCATCTTGAATTAAACCTTTTTCTTACTCTGATGTTGGATGTATTTTCTCTCTGGGTGCAAATCAGAAAGTTGGCACTAGTGTTGAGGTTGAAAGTATTGGTAGAAGGACGTCACATTTACTGAGCACTTAACACTGCCAAGGATTCTGCTAGGTACTTGGAAGTATTATCCAATAAATCCTAAAACCACTTTCTAAGGTCAGGATGATTTAGGGAGATGAAGGTTACACCACCTTTAAAGCCCCTTCCAGCTTACCATACTGCCTTGGCGCATGCACTGTCATATCCACATTCTGTGTGAAGCGAATGGGGAAGAATTGCCTTTGTATCTTCTTAACATTTGAGTAAATGGAAGAAATTCAATGCTTGGGATCATCACCTGTTAAAAAAAATAAAACTAACTCAAGACCTGGGTACGCTACAATAGACCTAACTCACCTTCCCTGCAGGTAAGCGAAAGGGTACCGCCAATGCACGAATGCCTGAGAAGGTAACCTGGATGAGAAGAATGAGAATTCTTCGCCGGCTGCTCAGACGATACCGTGAATCTAAGAAGATTGACCGTCATATGTAAGCACACCTTCCTCTTGGGCCCTCCAAGCCCCATTTGTTACATTGATAGCTTATTCTTTGCACAGATACAAACTCTCTCATTGGCCAGAGCCAATGTGTGTTAAGCCTTTCTAAGAAAGGCTTTTATCTAACTATTCTTCCCCCCACATCATCAGAATAATCCAATAATTTATCTGCGAAATGAGCTCTTCTGTCTAGGAATTGCACAGAAAGTCTTGGTTTGGGGGAAAGTAGTAGTTTCTGAAGCAATAGAGGAACCCCACACATTTAGGGACCTTGTGTGGAAGGGCCAGCCTCTAATTCCATTGCTGACCAGAACTCTGCTCCTTATACCTTGCAGGTATCACAGCCTATACCTGAAAGTGAAGGGTAACGTGTTCAAAAACAAGCGGATTCTCATGGAACACATCCACAAGCTGAAGGCAGACAAGGCTCGCAAGAAGCTTCTTGCGTAAGTTTCCTCAGGAATTGGCCTGTCGAGGGCAGGCTCTTTGACCTGTATTATAAGCATTCTTCTGAGACATTTAATATCTAATCTTGACTCACATGCAGTCTGTGTTACACATATCTGCTCCTCTGTCCTATATACACCCCCACACCACCTACCCTCATTGTCGGGATAGGGATTGCAGGTTAGTTGAAGCAGGAGCTCCTGTTGGCCCCTGCAACTCATATTCCTCAAGCTGACTAGGCTCGTGGGGAGAGGTCTGGGTATGTGCTTCCACCCCCCAGTAGCTCATCTATTTTCTAACTGACCCATCTTTCCTCTTCCATTACTCAGTGACCAGGCTGAGGCCCGCAGGTCCAAGACCAAGGAAGCACGCAAGCGCCGTGAAGAGCGGCTCCAGGCCAAGAAGGAAGAAATTATTAAGACTCTGTCCAAGGAAGAAGAAACCAAGAAATAAAGCTCCACCTCTCTTACCTGTACATAGTGGCCTGTTTGAAAGCCCAGCTCTTCTAGCCATTTTCCAGGACATAAATCGATCATTCAATAAAATAGCCTTCATCTGCTACCTCTCTGCTTCTTCCAAAGTTTCTGGCTGTCTGATGCGTCTTCACAATTTAGAGAGACAGACTGACCAGACTGAGGACCGAGATGCAGGCTCTTTCCAGGGTGCTTGCTCCATTTCTTCCTTGGCTCTTGGCTTCTGGCCAGGCTCGTGAGCCCTTGGTCCATGGAAGAGATGTTTTTTTATACCTTGTTTTAAGGGAGTGTGGGCCTACTTTGAAGGGAGGGAAGGAATGGTTTCTACTCAAAGTCTCCAAAATGCTGCTTCAAAATTCTACAGCAGAGCATGAGTGACACCTTGAAAGTGGTCTCAAATGTTGGGTGGGGTTCACTAGTTGTAACGTTGTATTGATAAAATACAGTATTCTCCATTAACCAGAACTCAATTGGCAAAAATGGAGTCTACTGTAGTATACTTATACTTCTCAACTAGACAGGTCCAGGGTTGAAATCTACCTCCTTAGAACTCCAGGACAGTGGGGGTTTCAATTAACACCAGTCACAAAGCTATGACACCTGGATTTCAAGCTGTCATTTTGAGCATCCCAATTTCCTGCTGTCAGGTTTTTTGGTTTATACTCAATCCATAAGGTACAAAGGAAAAGGCTTTTTGCAGAAATTAGTATAAAGGCACATAACATGAAATCTTTAAAGCCATTGTGAATTGCTTAAGGAATTTATATCCCCTTTTACAAATAGGTTTTATTTTGTCACTTGTAATAACTGCCAATAAATATTACAATAAACTACTCTGAGCCAAGTACTTTACAACTGGCATTGATTCTAGTCACGACGTTGCAAAAGCAAAAGAGGTAATGTGTTGGATTCACACAATGTAAACTAATGTTGCATTGTTAGGGTAAGAAATGGATTCAAGGTATTTCAGAAGTAAAATTGGATGTTGTAGACATTGTGGGAGCTGAGGAAGTCTGGCTTGGTCCCCAGGCCTCAAGCTTTGGAGGAATGGGCAGGAGATGCCTTGAGTGACAAGAAGGAACCAGTTGGGTGGGGAGAATGGCTAGAAGAGCTGAGTTTCAGATACATTGAATGGATGGCAGTTTGAAAAATGTCCTGGTAGAAGGGGTCAGCTAGCCATTTAAAATGCAGGAGTGTCACCCCGGGGGTCAGGTCTGCATTGGGAGGAAAATTGAATAAAAGGGGCCACTTTATATTGGGCATAGCTAGGACTGGTGTGCTCATCCTGGTTACCATCCTGCCCTCTGCCCTTCTGAACAATTTTTGTTTTAAGATTTTATTTTTTATTTTTTACAGATGGGAGAGAAGGGGGAGGCCCAGAGCAGTCACCATAGTTGCACATCATTAGTTTTCTACATACAGTAGTTTCATTCCACAGGTGGGTGCAGGGCTGCACAGGGCAGGACCTGGCCAGGGCCCTCCCACATAGGAAGCTCGCCCCAGTGAGAACTGAACTGGGGACACACCCCAGTTCAGCATATGGGTCCGCACAAGCCAGGTCTGGGATTCGATCCTTGGACCCTGGGGCTGCAGGACAAGTGCTTACCCCGCTGGAATCCCCATAATTCTTGTTTAGGGGGGTGCAAAACAAAGCCAGTTGGGGCCTTAAGGGGGTGTACTGGCTAGATGTTCCCATCTACACTTGTGTGGCAAAGGCAGGGCTAACGTGGTCTTGGGAGCAGCAGACCCTTCTCCAGCTTTGCCTCAATTGTCCTCACCCAGTCTGGACAGGTTGGGGAGGTGGTGGCTCAAGACAAAGAAGCCCAGACTCATAACTCTAGAGGACCTTCACCATCCATGTTCATCAGATCCTGGGACAAGAGCACACTGATCTGTGGGCTCCCTGTTGCCACTACAGAAGCCTGTGTGCATTTAATCCTTTAGCTCTTGCTCTAATCCTTTGCCATCCCAAGTGGGGAAGCTGTGGCCTAGAAGGGGGAAAGGAGTTGGCCAAGTTCCCGGCTTGGGGTGTGGGACACCTCCTTTCCAGGCCTGGACCAGAGGAGGAAGGGCACTGAAGACCACCCCACCTCCACCTGCAGTAGAGGGACGACAGGAGGAGAATGAGGCAACGCCTGGGGCGGGCACCGGGCTCCTGAGCCTGCAGCACAGAAGCTAGTTTCCACCCTGGACCAGGAGGTGGTGCTGTTCTCTCACAGGTGGCTGCAGGTGCGGGAACCTGCCTCACTTTGGGGGAGTTTGGGGGTGGGTGGGAGCGAAGGATTATGGGTTGGTTGTAAGAGCCCTATCTCTAGGGAAGCTTTGGGTTTAGTCCCTGAAGCTCATGCCAGGCCTGGAGCTTACTTCTTTCCACCATGAGCCCCCAACCTCTTCCCAGGGCAGTGAGTGCCGGGGAAGGCTCCTCAGCAGGCAGATTCCCTGAAGTAACTGCTGGGTCCCGGAACCTTATGAAATTCTGATGAACATACATCTAGTTCCATTACATAATTTTGCATACCCTTTAAAGGAGTTCATGGCCCCCAGGTAAAGACTTCCTGAGCAAGTCCAATTCTATTTCTGGAGGAGGAAACAGAGGCCTGGAGGGGCCAGTGACTCCCCAGAATCTCAGTGGTGCATGAACGCGAGCCCCCACCTTTGCCTCCTCCAGACTCCGAAGGGTGTGACTCAGAGCGGGCTGCACACAGTGGCCGCTGCAGGGCCATGAGCTGGAGAAGGGGTACAGGGTTCCTGGCCTCCTTCCCAGGTGCTCTCTCTGAGGGCAAGAGGGACCTCCTAGGCTGGCATCCGGCAGATACCAGAAGGGTTGAGGCTGGACGTACGCTGCTGCCCCTTCCTTGACTCCTCAGCAGGCGCCCCCAGCCTGTCCCAAGGACTGTGGGGGTGGGGGTGGGGGAGGGGGTATGGACAGGGGTGAAGAAGGCTGAAGGGGCAATGAGAGTAGCTGGTGCTAGGCAGGTGGATAAAATTGCACGGAGGGGCTCCCCCTGTGTCCCCCCACTCCACCTCTGATATCGGTCTCTGCCCTGTTAGGCCTCCTGTCTCTGGCTCCCAGACTCCCCCCACTTCTTACATCTCCCCTAAGCCTAGGTAACCTGCATCCTCACACAGTTCAACTCAGGCTGAGGTGGGGGACGGAGGGTACATGTGGGTCAGACAACGGAGCCACATGGTGGGTTGGCACCACCAGGAGGTTCCTGGGCGTCCTCTGCCCAGCCACGCCCAGAGCGAGCACAGAAGAGGGCAGAGGCTGCGGCGGAGGCACCAGCTGTCCCCAGCCCCCAGGCTGCGAGCTGCTGTTGTGGTTCAAAGCTGCTGTGCTCAGCAGAGCAGGAAACCGGAGCGGGCGGAGGCGGGGGCCAGGCCAGCTGCTGGCTGGTGGCAGACCCGAGTGGGGCGTGCACAAGGCTTTGCTGAGAGGCTATCTCCAAAGGGGCGGAGTCTTCCTCCCTGGAGCACCTGGCTCAGCATCTCCAGGTGGCTTTCTGTTCCAGCTTGTTGGTTTAAGGCGCTGGGAGACCCAGGGTCCAGTGGGGGGAAGAACTGAACTGTGAGGCAAAAGGATTTCTGAGACTGGTTTGACCACCATTTTGCTGGGTGACCTTGGGCAAGTTACTAGTGCACCTGAGCCTCCGTTTCCCCATGTATAAAAAAAGCCTAGATAATCTGTATGACCTTGGGGAAGCCACCTCATCTCCCTGGGCCTCAGTTTCTTCATCTGGGAAAAGTGATGAAGAATGTCACCACTTTATTCACTGGGTCATTGAGAGGAATAAATAAAATGAAGTGGGAAAGCCGGGATGGCTCAGCGGGTAAAGCGCTCACTTTGAAGCCCCGAGGACCAAGTATTGAATCCCAGCCCCAGCCCATGTGGACCCACATGCTGAACTGGGGAGTGCCCCCAGTTCAGTTCTTGCCGGGACCTATGTAGGAGGCTCCCGGCCCAGTTCCTGCCCTGCACAGCCCCGCACCCACCTGTGGAGTGAAACTATATGGAAAACTAATGTCAACTATGGAGACTGCTCTGAGCCCTCCCCCTTCTCTCTGTCTCTGTTTCTCTCTGTCAAAAATCAATAAAATAAACCTTTAAAATTAAATAAATAAAATAAAATGAAGTGCCTGGGGGAAGCCCGGATGGCTCAACAAGTTGAGCACTTGCTTTGCAGCCCTGAGGACCAAGGATCGAATCCCGGCCCCGGCCTGTGTGGACCCATATGCTGAACTGGGGTGAGTTTCCCATGTGGGGAGGCCCCCAGCTCAGTTCCCACCCTGTGCAGCCCCCGCCCACCTGTGTGGAACGAAATCATGTCAAAAGCTGATGATGTACCACGGTGGAGACTGCACTGGGCCCTCCTCATTCTCTCTGTCTCTCTCTGTCTCTGTCAAAACAATAAAATAAATCTTTAAAAAACAAAAATGAGGTGCCTGGCTTGGTTCCTGGGGCACAGTAGGTGCCTGTTTGTGTGTGTTGCCCTTTCTTTAAGCCTTGGACTGGGCTTAGCACCCCTTTTTCACGACGACCAGCAGAGTCCCAGGAAGGAGGGCGGGTCAGATCCCTCCTTCTACCCCACCAGCTCCAGGACCTTCCCTCAGGGTCTGGTCCCACCTGCTTACTTTGCGTTGGTGGGGGGCGCGGCGAGAGGGTGGAGCTGGAAGGTCGACCCGGGTGAGGCCTGTGGAGAGGGGCAGGTCCCCCCTCCCTTCATCATCGCAGCACCGCGATGCCCTGGCGCCCCCGCAGCCCGCCTCTCGCTCCCTCCCTGCTTCCTTCTGCCTATAAATAGCAGGAGCCGTGCTCGCAGTGACGCTGATGTGGCACGGCAGGGGCGGGAGGCAGCCGGAGCAGGTGGGCGGCGGGCACAGATGCGGGAGGGGCGCCGCCGGCCGCTTCGTGCCAGGCTCCCGAGGACAGGCGTGGTTGAGTCATCTCAGGGCCCCACGGCCTGGGACTGTCCACACCACCCCCGCCTCTGCCGTGGGCTTGGGGGGCTGCAGGGACCAGGCTGATCTCCGGGGTATTGAGCCTCCCCAGACCCTGGGCACCTGGGCACCGTGGGTCTTGGAGGGCACTGCTGGGTGGGCAGGCGGGCAGGAGCCATCCTGACGCTCGGAGGTGTCTGCCTGACCTCTGCGCAACTCAGGTGCACTTGGAACCTGGAAGTGACCGGAGCCCCGCCCTCTCTCCCTGCAGCATGGGGAAACCCTCCCCAGCCCCTTCTCTCAGACACCACTCCAGACCCCTTGCCTCACTCGGCTGCTCCGTGGAAGGGAGTGAGGAGATTCGGGGACCCCGGCAATGTCAGCCCCACCAGCCCTCCTCTCAGAGATGAACAGATTCTTCCACCGTCAGGCTTGTCCCCGCTCAGTGCCCCAGCCCCCACCCCACTCCTTGCCCCTTTCCTTCCTCTACCTCAAGCAGATACACAGGACAGACAGATGGGGACAAGAAACATTTAATTAGGAGTCTGGGGGCTCAGCAATGCCCCAGTGGACCCCTCATGCAGCCTCATGTACAGTGGGCATTGGGCCCGCCCCTGGGATGTCGCTGAGGGGGCCTCGTCGCAGCAAACAGGGCAGTGTGGCTTGAGCCCCCCTTTGCAGGGGGGAAGTGGAGCAGGGGCCAGTGAGTAGGAGGATGTGTCCCTTGCAATGCACGGGAGGGGGTGACTGTGCCCAGGATGGGAGTGCCATCGGCTGGCATGATCAAGAGCAGAAGAGGAGGCTTTGAGCTGGTGGGGACGGGGAGGTTGGCACCAGAATAAAGCAACCTGCAAGGGAGGGATCCTCTTTGTGTGTGTCCTCCGTACCCCCGGGGTACCTACTCCCTTCCTTTCCTGGTGTCCAAAAAGAATGAGCCACCTTCCTTGTCTTCCACTCCCACTTCCTCCCAGGGCAGTGTGTCTAGGACAAGGGAGCAAACACAGCCAGAAAAGGGACCCATACAGCTGCAGCCCCACAGCCCTGTCCCCTGCAGAGCCGGGGGGCGGGGGGCGAGGAAGGGCTGGCCATTTGGAGGTCAGCCCTGAGGGTGGGGTTCCTGGGGAGGACCGCCTGGCCGGCTGGTCCTGCCGCTGGGGGCTTGTGGAGTCCTGACAGTGACATGGGGGTTGCTTTGACCCAGCGTGGGCTAGTTTTTTGTTCAGGTTGCTCCTGGGTGCCTTTTTCCAGTGGGCAAGGGTAGGGTGAGGCTGCTTGTGATGACTATTCCATTATTAATAGAAGGGACAGTTTCTGATTTGTCCCACCCTCCACGGACCTCAGCCCTCCCCTCCTCTGTCCGCCCAGGTTTCAAGTGATGGGAGAGATTCCCACAGAACTTTCCTGAGAATTGATGGAGTGACAGAGGTGGCGAGACCAGGAGGTGGACTCAGGATTCTCCTGTAGCCGAGTCCCCTCCCAACCCAGGGCAGAGGGCTGAGGGACAGGAAAGGCACCTTCCCAAGGTCCCGCTTCCAAAGGGGCAGCCGCGTGGTTACACACAGACCCAAGCAGAGGCTGTGTGGGGAAAGGGAGTTGTCAGTCATGCACAGCTGGTGTGGGCATCGGAAGGACCCCTGGATTCAGCACAGCAACGGGGGTACCAGGGCAATAGATGGGCCTACCTGGAGCTTCCCCATTCCCTCCCACTTTCTCCTCCTTCCCCACCCCCAAGTCCCAGAGGAGCACCCCCCTCAGGGCAGCCTGTGACCCAAGAAATAAAACCTTCCTCAGTGCAGAAGGCTCCCAAGCCATGATGTGGCCCCTGGGAGAGAAGCAGAGAGAGGCAGACGGTGGGCAGATGCCTGCTTCCCTCCCGGGGCCAGAAGCAAGGGCCAGCATGGGCAGGGGTGGCATCTGGGTTCTCTTGGCTCCACTCAAATCTCGGTCAGGGCGTGGGCTGGCACCAGGCCGCGCTTCTTGCCGCTGCTGACGCGAATGAAGCCGTCAGCATCCTTGCTCCTGCCCACGCCCACACAGATCTGAGGCAGAGAGACCCGGAGCTGAGGCCTGGCCCCGCCTGCAGGCCTGGCCCCGAGTCCTGCTGAGAGCTCCCCGGGGCCCACTCCAGGGAATGATGTAACCAGCATCCGACGTGGTGCGAGACCTCCGCTGGGGTGATGCACGCAGGTCCCAGGAGCGTACAGAGTGCAGCAAGACCAGGGCATCAGCACACACACCGGGGCTGACCTTGACCAGCTGGTCTATGCGACCGCACTCCCATTTTACAGAGTAGGTAACACAGGGAAAAGGACTTGCCAAGCCAAAGGCGGAACCAGCAATCAAAACCAAGCCTCTAGACTCCTAATCCAGTGCTCCTCCTTGCCCCCAAACGATCTCTAATGCAAGTCAGCCCCCTGCTTGTGTTGGACACCAGCCCCAAATCCCAGTGGGGGAGGGCAGGAGGCCCCTGCAGGCCCTCCACCTCTAACCTGTCTTTCCTCCCCCTGCCAGGCTGCAAGCATCCTGCTCCAGGGCACTCAGCTGGCCCCGTGGCCTCTCTCCCACACCCACCTGGTTCTCCTTGAGGCTCATGTAGCCCTGTTCCTTGTTCCCGGAGAAGGGTTGGCAGCAGCGCCAAACGTTCTCGCCCGGCCTCACCCGCTGTACAAAATTGGCTGGGAAGAAGCCAACCCGGTCACCAATCTTGCCCTGGGGATGAGGCTGGCATGAGTACCAGTGCCACTCCACCCCCCACTGCTTTCTCAAGACCCCATGCCTTCCCAGAGCCAATGCTAGATCCTGGGCTCTCTGGATTACAGCCCCCAGTCGGGTGGCTTCTGGGTTGGGAAGGACCTGAGTTGGGCAAAGGGACAGTCAGGGGCGTGAAGTGAGAGCAGGACCCGAGGGTTGGGCCTAGGCTTGGCTAGGGCCAGTGGCTGAAGTGGGGGAGGTCTTTGGGGCCTGGAGAGAAAGTGGGACAGTGGCCATTGAAAGCATGGCCTGGCGAGGTGCCTCCCAGGGTCCCCCCCACACCCCACACCCTTCCCTTTCAAGTCACCTTCCACCAGTCCTCGTTAGAGTCATCCACCAGCATGATGCGATCTCCAGGCCTGGGAGGAGAAAGCTGGGCAGCATGCAGGGCAGGGGGAACTAACGTCTCCACATCGCAACAGTCCTGGGCCCCAGACCCCCTGCATGCCCCCTCAGCGAGGGAAGGACTCTTGATGCCCTCAGAAGGAGGACACCGTGTGACCACAGGTCCAGCCGCTACTCTGCAGGACAGAGCTGGGGCTGTGGCCGGGGCCGGGGCCAGGAGCCATGCCATCAGCACCAGTCCCTCCTGGATGCTGGGCAGCTCTGCTCCTCTTTGGCCCAACAGCCTCAAGCACGCCAGGAGGAGGTTCCTGAAGTTCCCCCTCATGTCTCAAAGCCTGGAAGCGCAGAGCTGCCGGGAGGGGCTGGGAGGGGCCGGAAGCAAAGAACTTACTGCAAAGCCAGGTCGTTGTTCTCCTGGGGCAGAAACTTGTAGAGTGCGACATAGGAATACATGGGCCCCACGTCCTTCCGCAAGGGAGGTTTAGGGGGCTGTGGGAGAACTCTGGATCAGTGAAGGAAGCACGAAACCCTCCTCACTCCACCCACCATCCACTTGCCCTGACCTTGCTCCCTGGGGGCGAAGAGGTGGGACCCAGGGCTAGGGAGAGGGCAGCCTCTCCTATCTGTACTCACACAGCCCTGGAGGGACTGGGCCAGAGATGCAGGAGGGGGATACTTCGTCCCTGCTGCACCCCGGAACTGCCTGCTCTTGAGGGCAGCAGCAGTGGGCACAATTGGGTCAGTGGTGAGGGGGCAATACCCCCTGCCTCCCGTGCCCACTCGCCTTGGCATTGCCACCCCTGGAGACTGAGGATAAATGATGGAAAGGTGATGCTCCCGCTCACCCTGCTCTCAGCCACCTCTGGATCAGTGACAAGAAGCAATCTCCCCTCCCCACTCGCCTGCTGGGCCGTGGTGCCAGTGTCACCTCACCTGCTGTCCAGGGCTCTTCTCGGGTCCTGACCCTTCACTCTCCGTTGGGGCTGTGAACACTGGAGATGCCAGGGTGGGGCGGGGGTGTGAGGCAGCAGGAAGTGCCTGCACTGTGTTCCCTTTCTGCCCCAGGTCCCCAACCCCACTCACCACTGTCGCCAGGGCCCTCCTCTGAGCTGCGGATGCTGCTCTCCCCATCCTCAGTCAGCTCATCTCGCTCACTCTGGGGACAGAGAGGGAAGGGCTCATCCCCTCACCCTCAACCCCCCTCCCCCGAGGTTCCCCTTTGGTGCCCACCATACCAGGCTGCGCGTGGGGGACTCAGAGGTGCTGCTGAAGCTGGAGCGGTTCATCAGTGCCAAGGAGGTGCCGTAGCGAAGAGTCTCGTAGACGGGGTCCACCTTCCCGCGGGCCCCTGCTGAGGATTCACGCTGCCTCTAGGCCAGGCACCCAGCTGCCAGCCTTGCTCTGCCCTGAAGCCCTGCATCGTGGCCCTGGCTGCACCCGCCATCAGCTACAGCTCAGGGTGCCTGAGGGAAGACCCCACGTCTCCCCTCCCCTGCCCCGCCCAAGTCTCCTTCCTCATGGGGAGAGTCCACGTCCTCCCAGGGAGTCCGTGTGGAAGCTCGGGGCACTCTTGACCCCTCACTCTCCTCACCGCCCTTATCACTCCATTACCTAGTCCTACTTCCCAAATGTCTCTAGAACCTGCCAGCTTCTCTCCATCTCCCCTGCCACCTGGTCCAAGCTACCAAACTCCCTTGGCAAACCGTCATGACCTCCCAACTGCTCTCCCTGCTTCCGCTCCTGCCCTGTCAAGCCACGCAGCAGCTCTTGTAAAAACATAAAAGTTGCCTTTAGAGGGAAGCTGGGATGGCTCAGTGCGTTAAGCGCTTGCTTTGCAGCCCCGTGGACTGGGGATCTAATCCCACCCCAGGCCCATGTGGACCCATATGCTGAACTGGGGTGTGCTTCCCATGTGGGAGGCTCCCAGCTCAGCTCCCACCCTGTGTGGCTCCGCCCACCTGTGTGGAACAAAACTATGTCAAAAAACTGATAACGTACAGCTATGGAGACTGGACCCTCCCCCTTCTGCTTGTCTCTCTCTGTCTCTGTCAAAAACAATAAAATAACTCTTTAAAAAGAAAGTTGCCCTTAGAATAAAGTCCAAAGAACAATCCTAAAAGGGACCCCAAGGCCTGGCACCCGAAGTCCCTCCACCCCATCTCACTCTCACTGCCTCAGACCCAGCCAGGTTGTCCTTTCTTTAACAGCTCCTTCCTGCCTCAGGTCACCCTCTGCCTATACCAGCCATCCCCAGATCCTCAGTGGACTAATGTGCCATCCTTTATGGCTCAGGGACATCTTCCTGGTCTCTATGGATGAAGATGGCTCCTGCTTTATCATTTCTTTATTCCCTATCCTCCTTCCAGGCATTCATTCACATGGAGATTAGCTGATGATTGGTGTGATTATCCATTCTGAGTCTAGCTCCCTTGCAGACCATGAATTCCACCTTCTTCAGCGCTGTGTCCCTGTGTCTGGCACTTAGTAGGTGCTCAATAAAGTGTTTGTTGAAGGAGGAATGAGTGAAAGAATGAATGAATGAATGAATGAACCCTACATTCAAGACAGGAGCATCCAGAGAAAGGAAGTGGTAGCAGTGCCAGTTCATCTCAGGTGCCCATCAGGATGCATGGGGTTCTCATTGTACCACTGTGGGGTCAGGGGCGACAGGGAAAGGGTGACACTCACCAGTGGGTGGGGACTCTCTGCTTGGGGCACAGGCTGGTGGTGGCTCATGCACCAGGAGAGGGGAGCTGAAGTTGCGGCGGAAGGAGGAAGACTGAGGAGAGGGGGCAGAGAGAGGGCGTGATAATGTCACCCAGCACTGGGCGCTCCCTAAGCCCAAGCACCAGCTCCCGTGAGGAACCAGCCCTGAGGGGCACTGGTTTCCCTACACGGCCGTCCCGGGGCCCTCCGCCAGCCGTCTCTGTGAGGGTCCCACGCACCGTCTTGACGGGGCATTGCTGGTGAGAGATCTCCTCCGAGCACCAGAGGTGGACGCTGACTTTGCACGTCTTACACCGCAAGCCCTGCTTGGAGTTTCCTGGGAAGAACGTGGGTTTGGCAAGAGGGGTTGGTCAAGAGAGGGTACAGCCACAGACAAGGAGCAAAGCAGGCAGGTAAAGGGGGAGGGAAGTGGCGGGGGACGCACACCTGCCCTCAGACAGCCAGGATGTGAACTGGCACTGAAGCCCGAGTTGTCAGTAGACACACACTGGGCAAGCGCACACCCCCAAGGGTGAGGGGCACAGTTAGGACTGGGGGCCCTGAACAGGCGGGTCCATGGGCCCACTGCCCCCACCCACCCTGGCCCGCCTCAGGCACCTACCCACAATGAGCTGGTGGCAGAGTTCACAGGGGCTGGCTCGTTTGAAGACATGCTCCTGGAAGCTGTGCAGCTTCACTGGTTTGAGTGGTGCCAGGGGGCGTGGGACCGGGCAGGGGGAGGGTGTCGGGGTGGGCAAGCCCCTGTCTGCAGATGCCAGTGGTGGGGAGGGAGGGGGCAGTGGGGTTGGGGGCGTCAGCAGCACCTCGGTGGGGCACTTGAGCTCAGAGCCGGAGCGAAGGAAGAAGTTCTCCACACTCTTACTTCGCAGGAGGGTCTTGAGGGAAAGCGAGCGCTTGAACCGCTGGAGCTGAGAGAGGAAGCAGGGCTGTGAGCGACGAGAAGGGGCTGGCTCCCTGCCAGGCTCTCTCTTGGGTCAGTGGCAGCCTGAGGGCTGAGGGCCAGAGGTGAGATGAAGTACTAAGAGAGAGGCTGCCAAGTTCCAGAAGGAGGGACACAACTCCAGATGCTTGCAGGAGCCAGGCAGACAAACCCGCATGAGCAGAGGCCTGGGCGTAGTGGCTGCGGGTCTCCTCTCAGCCGCGGCGAGTCCGGATGCCCAGCCAGTATTGTCAGGTGTTCCAGCCTCGCAAAAGAATCTACCCTTTTACGTACAATTTGATAAAGACAAATTCAAGGGGGTTTAGTCCCTTTTCTTCTTTGCAGAAATGGTAGTGTGCTATTTTTCGGGCACCTTGCTTTTGTCACTTCACAGTAAATCTCAGCAATCATTCCATACCAATACATAAAGGGTGCCATCTTTCTTCTTTATGGCTACACAGGACTTCATGGTATGGGTGTACCATTTACTCAAGTTAAAATAAATACTTTGGGGCCCAAGCAAGACGCTCCAGGGCCCCAGTTTTCCACCTGTGTCCTCCAACAGGGTCAGCGTGGCGGAGTAGTCATCTGCACCCTCATCCTCAGGGCTGATGTTTTCCTCCAAAACACCTCGCCAGCCCATCCCCTCCAATCAGCTCATCCCCGGCACAGCTCTGGTTCACCCCACAGACCCTTGCCTCCAGCTCACTCATCCCCACCTGCTGTCCTTTCCGTACAGCTGCCAGCGAGGTGATCGCTGACCCTGCCACACACATTTCATGGCTCCTCAGGACCCAGCCAAGGCCCTCGCCCCAGTCGAGATTCTGCAACTGGGCCAAACCTGCCTTTCTAACCCACGCCTCTGCCTGTAGCCTGCACACGAGGACTCGAACTTATCTGAGTCTCATGCTTCTGAGCTTTTGACCTATTTGTCCTCCTCTCTGCCTTATCCAATTAATACCCTCTCTATCCTTCAGGGTTTCCAGTGACTCTTCCCCTTCCTGGAAGCTGTCTCTTCTGCAGGAATTCCCTTCAGTGGAAACACTCCCTCCTCTGCACCCAGTACTGACTTTCTTTATAGCTTCAATCAGGTTTATATTGTCTCGGACCACACTTCTCACTCTCCCAGAAGACTATGAGCCCCTTGAGGGCAGGGGTAGGTGTTTCCAATCCCCACACAGGGCCTGAAGATATATAGTACGTGCTCAGTCAACATTTGTTGAATAATTGATGAGCAAGTGGCTGGAATCCTAAACGGGGCCCCTGTTTTGGATTCTGCAGTGAGTCCAGGGTTATTTCCACTGCTTGTCCAAACACACCCTTCTTGAATCAGCCCAGAGCCAGGCCTGGAAAACTCTACCCAGATCCTTGCTCCCCTCTTTGGTTGCGAGCCCCCTCCCCTCTGCCCACTCTATTTCACCAGTGATAGAAAAGCGGAGCCAGAGGCCTGGCTTCAGGCAGGGAGGCTTGGCCAGGGCTCTCAGCTGGCACACCAGGTAGGCTGTTTGCCGTGGCTGCCAGCCTGGCAACTGAGCCAGAGGGATGGATGTGGGGGCCCCTCCAGCCACAGGGGAGGCCAGCAGGCAGCAAGGTGGAGCGGGGAGCAGACCTGGGGGTGTTTGGGCACAAGGCAGGCCCCGGTGTGCCAGCCGGGAAGCCAGAGCCCTGGGGTGTCTGGCACGCCGCATTTCCCCGTTCCTTCCAAATGCAACACTGTGGGCTTTGTGTGGCTGTGAGAAGCAGGCCCGGCCTCCAGATGCTCCTGTTTGGGGGCAGAGCTGGAGGGCCAGAGGGACAATGAATGAGAACACAAAAATGTATTCTGTGGGCCTCGTGTGGCTCTGAGGGCTCTGACAGGCCCAGAGAGACAGGTGAACCACCCACTGTTCTGCCCAGAGTCTGTGGACATAGAGCACATGAGGTCTCTGGAAGGATGTGCTGAGGGTGGGGGCAAAAGTAAATTGACTGGCTGAAAGCAAGTCACTTCACTTCCTCTCTGAGCCTCAGTCTCCCCACATCCAAGAGGAAGGAGGCAAGACTCTGCTCTCTAAGCAATGCAAGGGGAAGGCTCTGAGTCCAAAAAGCCAACCCACAAACATCGATAGAATGAGGGGCTGTCATTGTCAGAGAACCGGACGTGAGTTAGCACTTCGTACGCAGCGTCTCATTAAGCCTGGGCACCTCCTGGTGACCATTATCGTCCCACTTTTCAGATGAAAAACTGAGGCCCATGGGAGTTAAGTCGTGGGTCCTCAGCTGACACGTAGCAGAGCCAGGACTTGAACAAGTGGCATTGGCCGTAGAGCCCAAGTGACCAGGAGCATCCTGCTGCTCTGCTCTGGGCCTTACCTTGACCCTCACCTCTGTCCCTCAGTTGCACCATGGGCTTGTACACCAGGTCCGTCATGAAATTCAGGGTCAGAAGGGATTTGAAAAGCTGGCCAGATAGAATACTCCCCACCCTATCACCCTGCATGTCCCCTCTGAAGAGTGTCTGACTCTGTTGGTCACCTCTGTGCCAAGCACAGCCTCTTTGGGGACAGTCATTCATCGCTGGGCAGCCGCAATCGCTGGGAAGTGCTTCCCCATAGAGAGCTGAAACCTGCCTCCCTATGGCTTTTGCCGGCTGGCCTTGTTCCTCCCTTGGCTCCAGAAAGGGCCACTCCCTCTTACACACCCATCAGTCCTTCACTATCTGAGACATCAATCCTAGTCCCTCTCCCAAGGCCACTATTTCCATAGTGATCCTCACAGCATGGGATTTCAGGCCTCCCTACTCTCCAGCCTGTGCCCCTTCCTGGTGGCCCCTGGCCTCAGTGCCCAGAACCACCTCTGCTGGGTCCCAGAGGCCTCGGGAACAGAACGTCCCCCAGGACCAGGGCAGCCTAGGCTCTGTCCACGACTTTCTGGCTTGGCTGTGGGCCCCAGATGTGGTGGCTGGCAGATATCAAGGGCTGTGGCCAAGGGCAGGAAGGGGGCATGTCTGCCAAATGGCTTGATGCCTGCCCACTCCAGAGACATCTGGCTTGGCTACCCAAACCTCCTTTCGGCTCAGCCTGGCCAGGTATTCCCATTCCTGGCATTCCTAGTCCCCAGAGAGGGCCTGTCCCCTTCTCCTCACCAGCTTTCTTTTCAGTGCCCTCACTGTCCCAGGACCCATTTGCTGGCACGGGGGGAGAAGTTGCCACGTACCCTGGCAAACTGGCCCTCCTGGATCCTATTCCTTCCCAGGGCACCAGCAGCTTGTCTGGCTTGGAGCCTGAACCACCAGGCCGCTTCTTCTGAATCCCCATCCAGAGGCAGGGCTGGCCTGCCGGCCTCCTTCCCACACCCCCACTCCCACCCTAGAGGGTGCCTTCCTTCCTCGGCTCCTCCACAGCACCTCCTCACTTCCCGCCAGATCCTGAAAGGGCACCAAGCAGCTGGCAGTAGGTGGTGGTGGACTTGGCACAAGCTGACTCAGATGGAAGAGCTGGCATGGCAGGGTCTTCCCAAGGATGGCACCAAAGGGATGATGGCAGACCCTACATGGTACTATGGGGTGGGGACCCAGAAAAGGTGATACCCACACTAGGAATGTGGCTGAGTAGCTTGGGGGCAAGGCTGAGATGCAACCTTAGGATGAGCAGGCGGCTGGACTTGGGCTGGGAAAAAATGCCCAAGGGACCCAAACATTGATATATAAGCCTGGAATGTTGGCTTCGGTGCCTACTGAGCGGCAGCGCCCTCTGTTGTACCTGCCTCAAACTGAGCTGGGTGGGCAGTAACCAATTCTCTCCCTTCCCTCTCCCCTACTCCTGCAGTGTGGAGGCAGAAGTTTCTTTGACACAGGTCGGGGGAGGGAGGCTAAAAGGAGGGAAAGGAGGCTGGCAAGATTCCTGAATTATTCCCTCTGCCCAGCTCTGCACTCCTGACCCCCAAGTCCAGCCTGTGTTGTTATGACTGAGTCCTTCCCAAGGGGGAAGTATAGGGAAGGGGGGCAAAAGTGCAGGGCTCCAACTGGCCTGGCACAGAGGGGCCAGGTCAGATGTGTACTCCCCCTCCTCCCTTGCTCCTAGGATCTCCATGGCTCAGATCCAGAGGTGATGGCATTGGAGGGTCCTTGGGCTGGCAGGATGGCAGTACAGACATCCCCCTCCCCACCCAGCTGAGCTTGCAGCCTGCTGACTGCTGAAGCAGCACTGCCCAGTTCCTGCCTGACTGTGGAGAGCTCTTAGGGAAGGGGCAGAGCAGCCGGGCCTTGACGTGGGAAGCAGGGCAGAGCCTGGAAGGTCCGCAAATCCCTGAGAAGCAAGCATGGGGATTGTGTATGTCTGTCCAGGGTGGCTAGAAGGCCATTGAGAAGGTCGGGGGCCTTGGAACTCAGGATGGGGCTCAGCTCCTGGGACCTTCTGCCTGAAAGAAGCTGTCACAGATATATTCTGAGCAATGTCTTTCCACCCCAACCCCTCATTCCTTTCCCAGCAGAGGCTTAGCTCTCTGAAGGGAAGTTAATTCTGTGGTCTAAGAGCCCAGGATCTCATTCTCAGAAGGGGGCAGGAGAAGGTCAAGGGTATGTCTGAAGACTTGGACATGGAGACCCACGGGGGCCCTCTGGTTTAGGGATGGGGTGCTTTCTGGGGTGCCTCAGCCAGACTCCATCCCCACCTACTCAGCTCCCACTGGTCACTCCCTTGATGACCTTGACCTTGAATGAACCTCACATCCTGGGGGTTAGTCAAGACAGAATGAGGAGGAAGCTGGGCATTGGGGAGGGGACTAGATGAGCCAGTGGTACCAGGGAGAGCCAAAGCCCCGTGCATTTCTGACCCTCACTGCCCCCCTCCTCACATGGATAGCAGAAGCAGGATGGAAGCAAAACACCCAGAGGAAGGGAGAGAGTAGTGGGTCTTGTTCTGAAGTCAGGGGAGGAGGACATGGAGTACCCTAGACACAGCGCTTCTTTCCCCACCCCCAGGCCGGCTCAGGATGCTTCTGCAGAACTTCTTGCTGGGCCAGTCTGGGGCACCTAGAACTTGGGGAGGGAGCACACAGATTAGAGTTGGGGGGTGGGCGTTGAATGTGAGCAGCGCTCTCCTCCTCACCCCTTTCAGCGCCAGGACTCTGGGCTCCCCACCTGACTTCACTGGGGAATAATGTATTCCTTGTGACTCCCGCAGGAGTAACGATCATACATAATGAGGGTTAATTGTGACATTCATTAATTACGGTTTCTCTTTTTGCTTTTATCCACCGCGCCCCCGCTCCCGGGGTGGGGAGTGGGGCTGCCTGTCTTTCCGCTCGGGAGCCGCAACAACAGTCCCCGGGTCCCCGGTCGCGAAGCGCCGCGCCGCCGCAGCTCCTGGCGGGGACTCGGGAGCGGCGCACCCCCGGGCCGCGGCCTCACGTCTCGGAGCCTAACCCGGTTGGGAGGGGGTAATGCAGGACTGCGGCGGGTCGGAGAGAGACTCAGAGATAAACACTCAGAGACGCCCGGAGAACCCGGGAGAGACGCACACAGAGAGATACCAAGACAGAGGCAAACAGGCTGTAGAGACATTGTCGGAGAGAGAGGCACAGGCAGAGGGAGGGACAGGCTGAGCTACACCCAGGGACCTGGCGGACACGGGAGGGGAGCGCCTCGCACGCACACGGGCGCGTACACCGGCCCACACCCGCCACACACCGCCACACACTCCCTCCGCCGCCGCTGCGCCGATTCCCCCCGACCAAGCCGAGTTACAACCTCCCCGGAGGGTCGCGGTGGCGCGTCCGCTCATCACGCGCGAAAGGGCGTGTCGTGCTCGTGTGATGGGGGCTCCTTGTGGCCCCTCGGAGCAAACGCCGACCAGAGCGCTACGGATCACACCGGCCCCGCTGCTGTGACCCCAGGGCACCCGAGCCCACAGGGGAAACTGCGCCCCGAGGAGGGCGCCCGGGCTGGGGGCGCACCCCGCAGGGGTCCAGGCCTCGCGCCTCCCCAGTTACCTTGGTTTCCTGGAGGGCAGAGACGGTCCCGGGGGGTATGTGGGTGGCCGCATCATCTGGTTCATTCTCCTTCTCGCTCATTTCGGTCATGGTGAGGGGAAAGGGGAAGAGAAGGTGCGGAGACCCGACGGCAGGCCCGCTGGGGGCAGGCTACGTGTGACAGGCGTCTCTCCGGGACCCTGAACCCCTTCTCCGAAGACTGCCCCTCCCCACTGAACCCCAGGAGAAACCCTCGCCCAGGCAAAGCAACCCCTCACTCCTGGGCGCGGGCGGAGAAAGTTCCCGGGTTGGCGGGTGAGGGAAGGTAATCACACGGGGCAGCGGGAGTGGGACGACCCCGGGAGTGAGTACCGAGGGTCTGCAGAGGATGCTGCTCGGAGCCAGGGCAGGAGGGAAGTGGGGCTGCGGGGACGAGCCGAGGGAGGGAGCGACGGAGCTGTCCGTGTCCGGCCGGCACCGCCGTCCTCTGCGCCCGCCCCCCATCTCCCGCCCTCCCCCGCGGGCCCCAGCCCCACGCCCGGCGGCCCCTCCACCCAGTCCTCGCCGCCCAACTTTGATTTAGGAGGTCGCCTGGCCCCGCCCCCTTTCCTCCGCCGCTCCTCGGCGCCGCTATGTAAATCAGGTTCTCAGCTATTGGCTGCCGCGGTGGCCAGGAGGACAAGCTGGGCGGAGCCTGGGGGGGCTCGACAAGATGGGGCGGGGCTCGGAGGGTGAAGAAGTGGACGGGGCAGTTTTACTCTGAAAAATTCGGAATGGGGGCGTGACAAGGTTGCGGGAAGGCTTGGGAGATATTAGAGTCTGCATGGGGTTTGGCGGAATAGAAATAGGTTGGATCTGCAGAAGGATAGCTGAGAAGGAGATCCAAGTCAGGACTTCTGGATAGCGAAGTGGAGGAAGAATGGGAAGCCTTCTGCCCCATGACCTGGAGATCTCTCTGCGCTGGAAATACTCTCTCCAAATATACAGACGCCTGGCCTATGAGGAAGGGGTTTCCTCAAGCGAGAACGGACTTCACATCATATGCTGAAGGCCAGGCCTGGCAATTGCTCTTTTGTGGATGGTAAGCAGGACAAATGTGTCCCTTTCCAGTCTTGCTGTCTGGACTGCAGCAGAGAAGGGGCCTTGATCCCCACACCTAAGGACCCCCAAACTTCTCCAAGACACACCTCATTCTATAGATCCTACTATAAATGCAATTAGATCAGGGGGTAGGGGAAAGTGGAGGGCAAGTGGGTTCTTACCCTCCAAGATGTCCCCTATCCATTTGGCCTGAGGATACCTCTTCTAACACTTGTCACCTGCCATTTCCCCAGGTCCCCTTCCCTCACCTCTTGCCCCAAGGTCTAGCTTCATCTCTTGGCCTGTCCAAAGAAAGGGAAGTAGGTTGGGGGTTGAAAAAATCCTTCCCTAGGTGTGAGTGGAGAAATTTCTGGGTCTGTCTCCCTCTTCCTCATCTGCTGTGGGTGATGAGATGGGTGGGTGGTACTGAAGAGGGTCTTGCCTTTATGCTAGCCCTAGAGGCAGAGCGGAAGGATCCCTGTGTCCCTCCTCCCACTGCCAACGCACATAGCCATGCATGCGATCTCTGTCCTCCTAAGGATGAGCTCACCATTAGGGCACCGCTCAGGTTACCGTGTCCAGGAATAGAGATTTATTTGCCAATGGCAGAAGTAGGACAAAGGCAGATGTGAGAGTTTGTGGTTGTGGGGGCTTAGTTCCCTTCTTCTCTACAGTCACCCATTGTAGCCGCAGATTTTCTGAGTGCTAGCTTTCCTGAAAGGAGCTTTAGTAGAACTGGGCCTCCACCCACAAACCAGTCTCCCCAAAGGCCCAGTTATTACCAACCTTCTCCTCATCCCCTCTGAGGGCTGCCCTCCTGCCTCTTGCTCAGCCCATGTCACCCCAAAGTCCCCTCTCTGGGCAACCAAGTGGTAAGGGATGCTTGGAGCACCTTGAGATGGGGTCATCAGACCCTCCATCCATCCTGGACTGGAGCAAACAGCGGCTTTTGTACTTGTGGACCTCCTGGGGGTGGTAGCCCTGTTTTCCCCACAAACAGCAGAAGCTCTGGGTTCCTTAGAGTCTGGTATCTGTATAGTCACTAATTAACTGTGTGACCTTAGGTAGGTAACTAAACCGTTTAGAGCCTTGATTTCTTCATCAGCACAATGGACATAGTGCTACCTCATGGTTGGAAGGAGGATGACGTAAGGCACGCAGTCTGCCACTTAGCCCAGGAAAGACGAGCAGGGAAAATGAATTTTCTTCTTTCCCTCCTTTCTTCTGGGAGATTTGTCCTTTCCCAGTGCTCTTCCTGAGGCAGAGAGCAGAAACAGCCTCCTTCCCTCACTTTCTTGGGCTGTTTGGAGCCTCTTATTCCATGGAGGAGCCAACCTGGAAAGATTCTGATAAGATATGGGGAAAGAATTCCCAGGTACGGTGACCAAGGAAGCCAGGGAAGTTGGTGGCCCTGGGCCCATCTGGTCTTGACACCAGAAACCCGAGTGACCCCATCCTGTGCAGCCCCTCGGTACTCACTCCTCACATGTGGAGGAGGTAGGGGGCTGGCTGCCATGACCTCTAGCTGTCCTTTCTGTATTTCAGAGCAGTCGTTCATGAACTAAGTCTGAGTCATTGTCTCAGTGCCAACAACTCCTACTGCAGTGGCTCAGGGGCAGGGCAGAAGCAGCCGGGCTAGCTTCTCCTGGAGAAGGCAGAACATTGTCTCATCTCAGATTCGGAGGGCAGAAATGAGGGGCGGGCAGGGCAAGGGGCAAAGGTTTGCAGGATAAGTGGCAGTCACACTCTGAAGGGCTCCCTAGAGCAGAAGTCAAGATAGAATCACTGGGGGGCCCTTACTAGCAGAGCTACGTGAAAGAGAGTGGGTGCTGAGCTCTCAAGCCCAGGGACAGAGGGGTGGACCAGATGACTTTAAATCTTCATGCAGCACAGTGTCCAGCACATTAAGAGAACCTGGTCCTCATCCCAGTCTGCTCTTTTCTTTCTGTTCCATGACCTTGGGCAGAGAGCTTCTCTCCCTGGAGGGACTTCAGTTTCCATCTTTTTAGATTGACAGAATTAGACTAGATTAGGTTGAAACAGGGAGTTGGATTAAAATGTGGGTAATAATTGTGTATCTTTTAGTATTCTTTTGAGGATTAAATGAGTTAATATATGTAAGGCAATGGACAGAGTAAATACACAATAGATGATGATGATGATGATGATGGATTCTTAACCTTGGTCTTGTAGGTGAACTCAGGTTGTTTGTGAACCCAATGCTGTGTAAAATTTTGGAAGACAAGCGTTTTTTGGAGGAGAGTCCAGAGTTTTCATAGGCTCCTCACAAAATCTAAGAACCCCAAAAGATTAAGAACCTCTGGCCTGAATGACCCCCAGGGCCCCTCCCATAAGTGGTTGAGATTCCCTGACGTGAGGGATTGCTTTTCCCTCCGTAAGGACTAACCTAATTTCTCCTCTAAACACCTTCAGCTCAAGCCCCTCCCACGGTGGCCTGTGTCCCCACGGGTTGCAAAGGACAGTGCAAGCTGAAAACAGGCGTTGCTGGCCTTTCCCTCCGCATTAGACTTGGCACTACGAGGGTGAGGGAGTCCATCGTGGTTGGGCCAAGGCTGAGTTCTCATCTTCCAGCTGGTGAGAGGAAGAGGGCCCACGCTCAGTGGAGGTGGGGATGCAGAGAACACTGTGAGAGGCCTGGCCTTGCCCAGTCTACCCATCTCCCCCTGCCAGCCCACCCCAGGGCCCCAGAGGCAGATACCACTCTAATGAGCTAAGCTCCACGGCAGGCATCGGTAATTATGACTGGATGGAAATATAGAAGGCTCTTACGCAAGTGCCTGACACACTTCCCGGCTGTGGCATCTGGGACAGCCAGGTCCCCAGGGGCTGGAGAAGGGCTCCTCCACCCCCTGCTGCCACCAACCCCTGGAGCTCAGGACACTGGCATTGAGCCGCCCTCCCACTGCCTGTGGCACTGTCCCTAACACATCCTGAATGAGCTGTTCCCTCTGTCTGTGCCCCAGGCTCCCTGGAGGGGAACAGCGTGGGCTCCAGGGCACGCAGTCCTGTCCCTGTCCTCCAACAAGCCCAGGCTGTCCCGGGGAACCATTCCCACGGGCACAGTGAAGTTGGGAATGCTTCCCTCTCCTCCATGAAGACCACCTCTCTCTTCCCTTCCATTCTGTTTCTTTTCTCTTTGAGGCTGGCGACATAGGGCTGACAGCAGTCCTGTGTGTGGGGAGGGGTCATAGCCCCGGGCTGCCCCGCCCCAAGTCCAGTGCCAGGGTGCGCCCCACCCCCACATCGCATGCCTCTGATGGTGTCCTGAAGCCACTGCTTTCTTTCCCGAGTTCATTCCCCCTACCCACCCACAAAGCATCTGTTACCAAGGTAACAGCAGTGTCATCACTTTGGGGTGAGCAAGGAGGTGGATCCTCATGGACAGGGGGAGCTCTTAGGGGTTAGAATTTCAGACACGAGCACTGAGGAGCCCCAGACTATTACAGAAGAATGCTTTTTTCTGGAGAGGGGCCCTGGCACAGACTGGGGTAGAGGTTGTTGCCCAGAGCTGGTGGGAAAGAGAGAAGAGGAAGTCTGGAAGCAACTGAATCTCGGGATTAGAGGTGAGGGTGACTCTGGTTTACCAAGCTGGAGAAGCATGGATGTGGCGACGTCAAGGAGACGTCGAGGCAAAGAGGATGGGGCCTGCCTACAACGCCGTGCTTGGTCCAGCTCCGGAACTCCTCCTGGGAAGAGGTTTTCTGGCTCGGAGACTCTAGAGCCAGCTGAAAGCAGCCTGGGGGAACCTGGGGCGGGAATGGGTTCACACCGCCCCCTGTAGGCTGCACAGAAAACAGCACTAGATGTCCTGCGTGGAGGCGCCACTAGGCGGGGCCTTTGAGACGTTTATGCCAGGAGGTCCTTCTAAGTGCCTGGAGTGGCTCTGGGCACCGGGGCCGCCTGATCCCTGCACTGGAGGCTTTGCTGTAAATCCTGACCCAGAGAGTGCAATAATAATACAGAGGTTTGGGGAAACCGGGATGGCTCAGCGGGTTAAGTGCTCGCTTTGCAGCCTCGGAGACCAAAGATCGAATCCCAACCCCGGCCCATGAGGGCCCATGTACTGAACTGGGGTGTGCCTCCGATATGGGAGGTCCCACGTTAGGTTCTCACCCCTCAATAGGGCCCCTGGCTCAAGGCACCGAGGGGGCGCACCTCCCATGCCAGAGGCCCCTGGCCTGGTTACCGCCCTGCGCAGCCCCCAGCCACCTGTGTGGAATGAAACCCATGTCGAAAGCTAATGACGTACAGCTACGGAGACTGCTCTGGGCCCTTCCCCTTCTCTCTGTCTCTCTCTCTGCCAAAAACAATAAAATAAATCTTTAAAAACATTAAATAATAATGATAATACAGAGGTTCTCTCTGAGCCTACTTGGGGGTAGGAAGCAGTGGGGACAGGGGCACTGCGCTTCCAGCTGAGTTGACAAAGGTCATCCAGTGGACTGAAAGGCGGAAGGGCCCCAGTATTTTAAATTTTTTTTTTTTTTTATAGAGAGTAATTCTTTTATCTTCAGTGCATATTTATTTTTATTTTATTTTATTTTTGACAGAAAGAGAGAGAGATACAGAGACAGAGACAGCTAGAGAACTGAACTGTGGGAACTCCCCAGCTCAGCATGTGGGTCCACCTGGGCCGGAGCCGGGCCCCAGTATTTTAGTCAGAGGGAGCAGCCTGAGCCAAGGCACGGAGGTGTGAAACAGAAGAGCTTCTTCTGGAAGCTGCAGGCAAACAAGGGGGAAGAGGAGTGGAGAGAAGGAAGGGCAGAAACAAGTGGACAAATGCTGCCCTGGGTTTCACACGCTAGTGTGCGGGGCGGGGTGGGGGGGAGGTGGAGAGAGCGCACAAACAGCAAGCCTGGTATATAGTAATAGTGGGTTGGCATTCAATAACATTTTTTTTTTAATTTCTTAGATTTCCATAATTTTTTTATTGTTAAATTTATTGGGGTGACATTGATTGATAAGTCAATAACGTTTTGTCGAATGCATGAGTGAATGAGGAACATACTCTTTTCATCCCCTCTTTCTTTGAGAGAGGCGTGGACCTCAGTCTCCAAGTCTCCAGGTTGGCATGTTGCCTGGGGATAGAAAACAAACTTTTAGTTAGCGGAGAAGAAGGTCACTGAATTGTTTCTCAGCAATTTTTACAGATAAAAAGTTACTTCTTTGGCTCGGGTATTATTAGGATGGGTTATGCCATGGCCTAGAAAATGACAGAGCAGTTTGGAAGAGAAAGAAAAAATCCATTAAAAAAAATTGTACCCAAAATATTGCCCCTGAAATGATCAGTGTCTGGGGAAGTTTCTGGGACAGTCATGCCTATAATCCCCCAGGACTGGGCACTGGTGGGGACGCCGGTCCTTGGTGGTGTCTTTCACTACCCCAAGGGGAGGGCCTGAGGATTAAATCCTGGAGAAAGATGCAGCACCACAGAATTCCCACTAATCCTCACTGCCACACTGGGTGGGAGGGGAGCCTTGCTCCCATTTTGCAGATAATGAAAGTGGGTTCAGAAAGGTAAAGAGACAGAGTCTGGGCCCTGCCCCTGCCTCAGGGGGGGCCTCACACCCTCCAGGGCCTGAGACTCTTCTGGGAGAGGGGCCGGGGTGGGGGGCTGAACAGAAGTCTCCTAAGGCCTCTCTGGGCCTGAGGGTGGGCTGTGCAGACCCTGAGCTGTGCTGGCCCAGGGGTCACAGAGAAAGAGCGGGGTGGGGGGCGGGAGTGGCCAGGCCCCACCCACCTCAAGCCTGGCTTTGTTCCTTGGCTTAGAGCAGGGGTTCCCAAACTTTTTATACCGTAGGGAGCATTCTAAAATATCGGTAGGGCGGCGGGCACCAGCTATTTCTAAGGATATTTATTCTTGAACAAGAGTAAAAAATAATAAAAATAATTTTAAAATAATAAATTTATTGTACAAATTATATACACACAAAGAAACATATATACAAAACGTAATACAAAGTAAATAAAAAACACACGTATAATAAAATCATTTAAAAAAACATAAAAGAAAACATAAAAAAAACAATCTGTCATTGTGATCTTTGGCATTGCATTTCATTGGCCAGTGCCTCGTAATTAGGAGAGTATGACGACAACCCTGTTAGCAAACAATTATTAAGATGCTCATCGGTAAGTCGAGATCTATATCGTGATTTTATTAAATTCATGTTTGAAAACAAAGATTCGCATAAATACATTGACCCGAAAAACGATTTGATTTTATATGCCGCTT